>QEOT01124008.1:0-65553 GCA_003123785.1 Pterocarya stenoptera
GCCAGTTTAAAAATACAAAATAAAACACTAATTAATGAGACTAATTAACTTGCAGATATATAAGAGTTCAAAAAGTAAAAACTGTATTGAGAATATATACTACCATGTACACATGATTAATCAATATTGACGCATGAGCAGTTTTCCCGTAGTACCGTATGTGCGTGCAGTACTGCAAGTGATCAATAAATATCGTACGTGGATCGATCGGTATTGTAATCAAATTAAGCCAGATCAAGAACACATATTATATATGAGAAGATTTGATGAAACCACCACCCCAGCTTTGAAGTGGTGAGTATTTTCCATTTATATTGATTTACATATATAGTGCATGAAATAATAATTACATATCAATTACAATTAATATTGAATGTAAAGAAATATTGGAAAGTAGATACAAAATAATCTCCTAGAATTAGGGTCAGCTATGTCACATATGTCAAGCCTTAGATGAAGGCAAAGTTAGGGGTGTCCAATCGTGTTAACTGGTCGTATTCATATCGTGTCAAGACATGTATATTATACTATATAGGTCAACTCTAACCCGACCCGTTAAACTTATCGTGTCAAAATCTCAAACCCTAACATGACCCGTTAACATAACGGGTCGTGTCATGTCAACCCGTTATGACCCGTTTATATAAATCGGTTGAACAGACTCGAAATTAACTAGTTTAACCTAGTGAAGTTTAGCATAATTTTATATAAATGTTAAAATCACAATATCTAGAAAAAAGTATAAAACTAACTACGAGTCAAAAATTACAATCTAAACAATAAAAATATAGAAATTAAAATCTCGACAATTTTATTTTTAGGTATAAGGGTATAATTGTAACTTTAATTTTCTTAACGGGTCATAATGGGTCAAAACAATTATGTCTTAACAGGTCAACCCGTTTTAAACCGAATCCGTTAAGACTAAACCCTAACCCGCTTTTATCGTGTCGTGTTCGTGTTGGGTTAACAGGTCGTATCACATATTGCCACTCCTAGGCAAAGTATCCTCAACAATAAATAAATTCCAGTACGAGACATGATTAGGGTTTGAATGTTTCTTATAATGATAAGGTCATAATTTATAGTCATGATGGTACTCATTATGGACAAATTCTATAGAAATCTCATGAAAATAAAATATGGTTGCAAGCATATATCAGCATGATGTACATACTACGTTTCATTGTCAATGTTAATTATATCTTCTCAGCCCATGCGGAATCATGTGGATGGTTGGTTTTAGAAGATCTATCGAGTGAACACTGAACACGACATGCACTCAAACTACTAATTGTTCATGCATGCTGCATGTATCCTTGCATCATGTTCGCCTAGCTTTAACATGATCAATGCGCGCACGCGTGGGGACGGGGACTCATATATGTACAATCCCATGCGCATGGAATGTGGTAATTATAGAACGCATTGGAGACTACAGCTTCTTATCCAACTTCTTATCACCTGCAGGCCTCGGCCATCTCTATACATATATCTATATATGTAATAATTAGCACAAAATATCCACAAACTTTCGGCCAGTGCATTCAATATTAACCAAGCAACTAGCTAATTAGCTAGAATTCATGACATGAATATTCATGTAGATATTATATGCCTTCAAACTTCCAATAGATATGCATGAACTTTATGGGCCATCATGATACAATTGCTAGAATATAATAATAATGATATGGATGTGAGAGGAGCCTAATTAAAGGGCCATTCTTAAAAGAATCAAACTGTCTCCCACTAATATCTAATATTGAAAGACATGCACATGGCAAAGAAGTTATCTCCGACGTACGTGATCGAATATGCCCTGAGGTAGTGTAACATCATCATCAGCAAACTAAAAGGTGTTTAATTCTTTCGAGTTTCATGAGCTAGCAACGTCTTTAATTCTATATTTGATAAATGGGGATTATCCCCTAGCTAGCTCCTTTAGTTGCTCACCTAAAAACCCTTTTTTTCCTTGACTTTTCACTGCACTGAAAAATTAAAATTAAAATTGATTCATCGCCAAAGATATTCATGTCCTATATATAGTCCTATATATATATATTTATATATATATAGATGCCTGTCGTACTCCTCCCAACAATCCCCACAATGACTTTTGTTTATGTAGGAGCCGTTGAGTGGTTATGATTCGTTTGTATAACAAATTATGGTAAGGTTAGATCATCTCAACAAGTGGTCCTAGATGGAAAGGGTGGGGGGAAATAGTAGACCAGTATATATAGCTGGAATATTGACTCGACCTTTTCTTTTAATTTCTAACTTTTGCACACAAATCATTTTCCACCAAACTAGAAATTGAAATAAACAAATTAATTAATACTCCCTTGTGAATCTCTTTTTTCCCCCTCCTGACAAAAATGTAGTGGCATTCACAACTTTGTTACTTTGCAGTCCCGGCCCCCACGACATTGACAAATTAAAAGTTATCATCTTCTAATGATCTCTTCATCAGTTCTAGCCCAAACAAATTAAACAAAAATAGCCTTTAATTTCTATATGGCCAATTACAGAAAGTTATTAGCTAGTATATATCTTATATTTAATCTGGATAATATAATTTGAAGAGAAAAAAAAAAAAGGGAAATTAGAAACTCAAAGAAGCATGCACAAACATGAAACATGGCATATTGAGTGGTTTGAACGCTAGCTATAGAAATAAACAAAATGAACTGATCTTGTATATGAGACGTTCGGATGGGATATAGAATCTTTTAGAATTTCTAGGAATTGGTTCAATCCAATAGTACTGATCTTTTCTCAATGATCTATCTAAAAATTAGGGTTATTAGAAACAATATTTTTTTAAAATAGTTCCAAGGTGGGGCAGCTTGTAGGGACATGATAATATGATCATGACATCAAGGGATTTAGTTACCCAAACAACTAGCTAGGGATGATCAGGATCGTGCCAAAGATTGATGGAGCTGAGCCATAAAAGAAGAAACTTCAACAATAACATCCAAAGAGAGAGTTGTTTGTGGTATTTGAGCACAAAGGACACCATCTGAAAGTTTCCATGGGCAAGAGAAAGGGCATTAATAACCATAGAGAAGAAAATGGGAGATGGAGAAAGAAAATTGAACAAAACAATGTAACAATTGTAGATATATCCTATTCTTGAAAAAGAGGAGTGTGCAACTCATGCACATTGCAAGAGTGCCACATAATGAATAGCTAGCGAATGTGTGAGACGTATGTAGAATAAAGCCAAAAGTACCTCAGTGGTCATGATCATGTGCGTGAATAGAGGCTGAGAGAGAAATGTGACAGAGTTGGTTTTTAAAACTTTAAGATAGAAAATGGAAACATATATATATATATATAAATATATATATATATAAAAGGGATAAAGTTTTCTTTAAAATTGGATTGGAGAAAATTCCTACGACAAATTGTAAAAATGATCATTTTCTATCAAAATGAGTCTATTATTATTGTAAATAGTCATTTTCATAGTAAATAACTTGTCATAAATATTTATTTTTCTTGTATTGAATCTATCTTCTTAAATATATATTTTCTTATAATTGAACGACTATATATTTGCTCTCAGTGGGGTACTACAAATTGTTATATTCTTTCTTAGAAAATGATGATTAATTTGCACAAATTAGTTCAAATCAGGTCTTTTCCAAAGCTCAAAATCGTCGCAAATACCCTTAATAATCGCTGCAATTGATCATTTTTGACGATTTCTAATTTGCTGCATGTTTGAAGAAATTATAGTGTCATTTCTAATAAATTTCAGCGATAGACAAAAATCGTTGTAAAAAAAAAGTATTATTTTTGGCGATTTTTTTCCTACACAACTGTCCAAAAAATCGAAAGAAATAGCTTTTTTGTTTACCCCTAAATCGTTGAGAAGAGTTAATTGTGGTCATATACATCGTCGAAAATCGCTGCAAATGACTCGATTTTTTTCCAATGATTTTAAATTATCGTCGCCAGTATATATTTCCATAGGGTAATTTTTGCCGAAAAAAGTTATTTACGGCGATAAATATACTTATATTAATTGCGGCGAATGTTACTCGCCGCAAAAGGGTGTTCAAGAAAATTAAAAAAAAAAATGCACAAAAGCAGAGATAAACTATACCCAAATTATACTTCATATTAGAGACCCTTATATATAATATATGTATTTATAACTGTAAGATATAATTAATTCACCTAAATAGTGCAGCAAATAGAAAAACTATATCCAAGCATGAATGATACATTTGCAGAGAAATGAATTAAAGCCAAAGAAGAGTATCAAGAAATCAATCAGTCTTGAATTCATAATTTTATGCATAGACTGCCAAAGAATAAAACAAAATATTATAATCTAATTTGAGAAAGTTCTCACATATACCTATCTTGGAAGAATTCTATTATGAGCAATTAACTTGCTAAGCTGTGGAAAAAGGTGTGGAGCCTTGATGAGTATATGAAAAGAAAAACATGGAAACAGAATCCAAACATACTTAGAGTGCATCTGCAGGTTGTAACAAAGTTGGTATCAAGATTTTCAGAAGCTTGGTAGTACTACATGTACACATCCATGTGCTCCCATTTCCTCCAGCATTTACATTGGAAGGTAATGTATGTTGTTAGTGTTGCATATTAAAGTGATCAGAACTACTCTATGATACATGTTTTAAGTGAGATTCAATGAGAGTACCCAATGTGATCCTAAGATATTTGTCAGTTAATAACATATTATTGCCCTATATATGAATTGTAAATTACAAATTATATTATATTTTCAACTGTAGGTTACTGAAATTGGACAATAAACAATTATGATACAGAAGTAATTAATCAGGCCAATTTGGCAATACCAATAAAACCAGAACAATGAATCTGTTGAGTCCAAATCAAGCTGTTGAGATAAGCAATGGCAACTGTTGTGAATGAAAATATAATAAAATGTCACAAGTTATCAAATGAGTCTCACAATCTCACAACCCAGAAAACTTCTATTAAAAAAAAAGTAACAGCAGCAAGAAATCATCAGTGTATAGAAAATTTTATAGCCAAATGAAATGAAGATACCCAGCTTAAAGTAGACTTACAAGTTCTTCTTGCTGTCCAATACCCATTGAGGTACTTCCTCACTTAATGAGTTGTTGGTTAAGAACCTACATCCATAAAATACATGTCATCTCATTTCTTGCCAAGTGAATAGTCATTGTTGCAAGGAGATAATTTGAGAACCAAATTTAACATGAAATATTTGCATAAATAAACTAATATTTAGTTCATGTGATTATCAGCTTACAATCTTTGTATTCACATTTCAATAATGAGAGACAAATCGAAGTGATTATATAATTGCAATAATATTGGCTTGCAATAAAATCTTTGTATTCACAGCTTCTACACAATCCTAGTAAGTGCAGAGGCAGTGCCATTTTATTCAAAATTTTGAGCATGAAACTTTATGAGGCAGTGTCTTTTGATCTCTATCCTAAAAAAGAAGGTAAAATATCTAAGTTGTAAAAAAAGATATATAAGAAACCAAGCCAAATAACAAATAATTCATCAAAGGAAATGTTAACAAGAGTATAAATGATTGTATTCATCAAAGAAGAGTGATGACAGATGAGAATAGCAGTATCCGACACTAAGCATGCATTTAATAGTCCATGTTTTGGTAAAGAATTGGAAGAAACACTTACCACTTGTATATGATGCTGGTCGAAAGAAAGTTTTCATTAAATTGGATCAATATATAAGAGACTGAGGTGGGAAAGAGGAGGTAGAAAAATTCCTAATTAATTCGTTATGTGCATTCATTTTGAGTGTGATTTGCATGTATAGTCATTTTATTTTTGGTAATAAACATTAACTCAAAAATATGCAAGCAAGTGCTTCCAATGAACATATAAGCCAACATAGTAAGCCTAAATATGTATAGACCTAAACAGATTTGATGAACATGTATGTAACATCAGCTAGTTGCCTTGCCTTAAGGCAACTGGATATTGCGAGTCTATATGAAAGCAAGACTATAGATATTCACTTTTACAAGAAAAAAAAAAAAAAAACTAATTCTCCACCTCACTTAAATTATTACAAAATAACAAGTGTCACCACCATGACCAATTGAGGGTCTAGAAAGAGCTAGAAGGCCCGAGAAGTACTCACTCATCTCAAAGGTTGGAGAGACTTAATTTAATTAGAGAAAGTGCTGCAAATGTTCTAATTTCTTCATGTTTTTTTCTTTACAATTTACCCATTTTTCCATTGGGAATATATCATATCGAATATACCCGATAGATGATCCCTATTCTTCATGATTAGCTTTAACTCCTAATTTTTGGATATAGAATTATTTCAAAATGTCCCAAACTACTCCTTAGCTTGATGCCACTAAAATATAATGGAATAGCTTAATCAATGTCTCAAAGCAATCATTGAGATTTAAATGAAGAAATTACGGTCAAATTTCACTTCAAGAAAAGAGCCACAACAAATATTGTATCCAATTTCTATATAAACTTAATTTGCAAGTAAGAAGAACACAAACATGCACACAGTATAAAGCAATAAAAAGGTGATGGAGACACTGATAAGGAGTTATCAGGACCACAACACATTTTAATAGCTTAAGGTAGAAACAACATGAGTACACCAAAAAGCAAAAGAAATTACGGATAAACGAAGAAGATGACAATCACCACATAAATACATATAGATCCAAAGAAAAGAAGAAGAAGAAGAAGAAGAAGAAAGAACCTGAAAGAAGAAAGAAACACCCTGCCCATAGGCATCTTTAAATGGGCATTCCATGGTCCTACATTTACAGCTCTCAAACCCATGAGTAACAGAAACTGATGGAGAAAAGGGGTTCACCATTTTGGTGCAAATTACGTTGCTTACCCTACAACAAATTCACAAAATAGTAACACATTTTGACACATATATAAAACCATTGAAGAAAAACTTAACGCAAATTGGAATAGTAATGTTTTTTCTCAACAAACTCTGCAACCCAGAGAAGGTGCCCATCACAAAGTAGGGATTTCATGCAAAAATCCATCAAACTGTGGTGTGCAAATTAAAAATATCACCCAAAAATTATGAACATCTAATACCCACATCAACAAGTAAACAAAATGCAGCCCAACAAAATTTTTCTCGTGCAAAAAATGACATGTTTTCAAATTCAAACATCCCGAAATCATATAAGAGTATCTTACCCATGTTAATCGGGACAACTAAGTGGAGGAGAGGACGGGGCGGATGCGATCAACGAAACCCTATTAATCGGCTTAGAAAATGTCAAAAGAGGTCGATTTTTCAATTGGAAATTGCAGAAAATCGAGAAATACACAAAAAATTGGTGTTTACCGTGCTAAAAGGAAATGTAGAACAAGCTAGTCGCGGGCGCCAAATTGGTTGAGGCATATTCACTGTCAATGGTGGTTTTCGATGGAAGAGGACAGCTGTGTAGCAACAGAAATGGATGGATTTTGATTACTTGCAGGTAGAGAGAAAATGGAGAGGACGAATTTGGGGAAGAAAGGGAAATTGGGATTTCTGAGCACAGGTTAAAATCAAAGGAAGGGGGGAAAAATAAAGTTTTCGTGCGTATTTGCACCTGCCAACACATTTCCAGCAATTTTAATTTGCCGCAAATAAGCATTCATTGGCCAGATATGACTTTTATGACGATAATTTTTGCCGCAATAATTATTTATTATAGCGATTTACCTATTCGATGGAAATAAGATTCCGCTATAGTAACAATTTTTTGTTACGACGACATAAATTGACACAATAGATATAAAAAGTCGCCGCAAAATTTAAACAGTACCATTTTCCAGCAACATTTCCCAACTTCTCAAAAAAAAAAAAAAAATCAACGGCAAAATGAAAATCGTCGCAAATAAAAGACTATTTGCGACGATTTTTTTTTTGCTGCGATTTTAAAATCATTGGAAAAAAAACCTATTTTTTTGTAGTGTTCATGTCCCTAGCTAGCACTGCCCACTCTTTCTAATCCCAACCCACAATGGGTAACTAACAATATACTCAACCTAAAATAAAATGAATCATGAAGAAAACCCTTGATTTTTCGAAATAAATACAAAGCGTAAAAGGGTACTATATATGTGAGGGCATATGGATCTTTATAACATGGAAATTTTACTCGGACCCATTATCAATGTAATAAAAGTCCATTTGAATCTTTTTTTCAAGAAATTCTAATTTTTGATTGGTGACCAAAAAAAAACCCAATAAAAAATCAAGCGTGGCCGCTTGGGAGGCGCAAGGAAGGTGCCGGACGATTCACCTTTAATTAGCTAGTGATGGGTCAAAATTGCAGCCACTAATTAGGTGGGTCCAACCTGACTATATAGAGGGACCGACCTTATAAAGAAGGCTGTTACAATTCCAATAGAAAGATATATATAAATATATATATATATATATTACATAATAATTGGATCTACTGCAATTAAAATAAGTACCTTAAATTATAATTAGATTCAACTTAATTTTTTTAATTCCTTTTTTTAAGTCTCCAAAATACAGACCCAAACAAGCTAGCTAGGCACTGTTCCTGTCCCTAACGACCGCTAATTTCTATAAATACCACACCACGCAACTCCCACACTACACCATCGATTACAGCTAAGCTTGAGAGACATAGACAAAGAGACAGAAAGAAACAGAGAGAGAGAGAGAGAGAGAGAGAGAGATGGAGAACTTCCCGGTGATCAACATGGAGAAGCTAAACGGTGAGGAGAGAGGCGCAACCATGGAGAAGATCAAAGATGCATGCGAAAACTGGGGCTTCTTTGAGGTTTATAACTCTTAGAGGCTAATTGGTCATGTACTTCCATTGCTCATTTACTTCCATTTACGCGTCTGACTGTTTTGTTTTCTGTGTGTTTCTTTCATGAAAATTGTAGTTACTTAATCATGGGATACCCTATGAACTTCTGGACACGGTGGAGAGGATGACAAAGGAGCACTACAAAAAGTGCATGGAGCAAAGGTTCAAGGAGCTGGTGGCGAGCAAGGCTCTCGAGGGTGCTCAGGCTGAGGTCAATGACATGGATTGGGAGAGCACCTTCCACTTGCGCCATCTCCCCGAGTCCAATATTTCTGAGATTCCAGATCTCCAAGATGATTACAGGTAAAGAAATAATATATTTTTAGGAGATGGCTTTCGTGTACGTCAACAACAGCACTTCTAAGTTTTTTTACATTATGGTGGCATATATCTTTTGGCGGTAGTTATATATTTCTTTACTGAAATTTAATATGTGTGAATGTACCCGTACTACAAGTAGAAGATACTTTATGTTCTCCAGGGTTTATAATACTGCATGATTAACACCACTATTTCCTTGGGAATAATAATATTCAATTGGGTTGGTTCCAAGTTCAAGCGACACTCTGTTTTTTAAACCAAAACCTCTCTCTCCCTCTCTATCTCTGTCTGCTAATATTTTACATGTCGGAAACTAATGCAGGAAGGTGATGAAGGAATTTGCACTGAAGCTGGAAAAACTAGCAGAGGAACTCCTAGACCTGTTATGTGAGAATCTTGGAATAGAGAAAGGTTACCTGAAAAAGGCATTCTATGGATCAAAGGGTCCAACTTTTGGAACCAAGGTCAGCAACTACCCTCCATGCCCCAAGCCTGAACTCTTCAAGGGTCTCCGTGCCCACACCGATGCTGGTGGCATTATCCTACTCTTCCAGGACGATAAGGTCAGCGGTCTCCAGTTACTCAAAGATGGTCAGTGGATCGACGTCCCGCCCATGCGCCACTCCATTGTAATCAACATTGGTGACCAGCTCGAGGTATATTTTTAAATTTATTTTGACGACAAAAAAAAAAAAAACGAGAGAAAAAAAACCCCCACTTTTTGAGGGATCTTTGGCACAATTCTATAACGTTATAATTACCTTAAAACTGATCTTTATAAACATATATATAGGTCATCACGAATGGGAAGTACAAGAGTGTGCTGCACAGAGTGATAGCCCAAACAAATGGCAACAGAATGTCAATAGCTTCATTCTATAACCCTGGCAGTGATGCTGTTATCTATCCAGCACCAGCAATGGTGGAGAAAGATCAGGCTGAGGAAAAGAACGTCAATGTTTACCCCAAATTCGTTTTTGAAGACTACATGAAGCTGTATGCAGGCGTCAAGTTCCAGGCTAAGGAACCAAGATTTGAGGCAATGAAGGCCACTGAAGCTAAAGTCAAGTTGGGTCCAATTGCAACAGCTTAAGTGCAATTTTTTTAATTTAGTACAAGATCAGAAACTTATAGTTGTCTGTTTAGGGCAAAAGTCTGAATTATATCTCTATTTTGTATTCGATGGTTTCCTTAAAAAATAATAATAATAATAATAAGTCAGTTTACTTTAAAGTGTATGGAATATGAATTGGTTTCTTGTAGAATATAATAACCACAAAGTTACCAACTTTTGTTAATATTATCTTCTGAGAACGAATAGTTCCATGTTTTTTTTTATTTATCTGTTCCAGTTTCTCTCTCTTCAGTGATAGATCATCACATAACGAAACATAATTAAAAAATGATAACAAGGATAATCTGTTCCCTCCTGAAACACAGTAATTGAAGACTGCAACATCAGTCAGCAATATGAATTTGATATTTTCTAGGAACATGTTTAGATCTTTTGTATCTCATGTTCATTGGTGTGTTGTTCAAGAGAATTAATTACATGTGTTTGGAGGAGACTTCATTGTTTGACTATAAAAAGTAATCAAGACCCAAAAGTAATTTGAGGTGTACAGAGTCTTCTTCTGTTTCACTGCTAAAGTAAAGAACACGCAAATGTTGAAAGTCTTGTGCTTTGGTTACAAAAGTAATAAAGACCCATAAATACTTGACATCTGAAACTAGAAAACAGAACCACGAAAATTGAAAGACTCGTTTCTATATATTCTTGCCTCATTTTATTTTATCAAATTTAATCTCATTATTATAATTTTTTTAAATTTTTATATAAAATATAATAAATAATTTAATTTATTTAAATTTTAAAATAATAATAATATTATTAAAAATAATATTTTATTTAACTCATTTAAAACTATCATTATTTGTTTTCAAGATTAAAATCTAAAATTTTGAAAATTTTAAAAACCTCACATCTTATCATTACAACTTTCTTAAATTTCCATATAAAATAAAATAAACAATTCAACTTTTTCAAATTTCAAAATAAATATAATATTAAAAAATATATTCTAATAATATTTTATTCAACTTTTTAACTTTAACCTTAACTCATCTCATCTCATCTCATCTTTAAAAATAAACGAAGCTTATCTATCTCATCTCATTTTGTGACGATATTGATCTGATGTAGTACCTTAACTGAAGAGGTTTTAGTGCGGTTTCCAAAACGATCATAGGGAAACCAGGGCCAGGGTAAGTGAAATAATTAATGGGAAAATACTCACAAATGCACTTTATCCCGTTTACTAAAATAGAGGTAAGATCTAGTTTCTGCAACAGATCTAATTATGCAAAAAAATACCAGCACCACTACAAATTGTCACCATTTGAAGGAGCAATATATATACATAATTAAGTTGTCAAACTTCCAAAAGGTGACTTTCTGTGCAACAAGTAGACAGTACTATTTAATTGTCTTTCACTTTACTACTTTAGCATAAGAGCCTTTTAAAAGGAAAATGAAGATCATCACCACTATCAAGTATCTCAGCTCTTTTCTCCAACATAAAGAGAAAAATATTATTTCCTTTGATATGGCAATGCAAAACCATGACAGGGAACTAGATAATGGAAAGGGTTTCTCTTTAGGATCATTCCCCCAACAAGATGACGACATTATCCACAACAAAGTTTCTTTTTTGACATGGTAACTTGGAATCCACGTGAGCATTCAACTTGTAGTAAGTGGAGCAGCTAATAATAATCTAAATAAAGAATGTGTCAGATCGAACACCCCATTATTTAAAAAAAAAAAAAAAAAAAAATCCTTTTTAATCATGAACGGAATCATCTCCAAAAGATTGACATGGCAAGATAATTAAATGAAAAAAGAAAAATATATTTATATAATATAGAAGAGGGGGGAGCACTTTTCGCGGATCAGAAGGTTTCTTTATTAGTTGCATTATCTTGCCGCAAACAATAGATCAAACACTTGAAAGATGTATTTTTCCTCTTTTTTGCTTGATATGGAAGAAACTTGAGAGGTGGATCTTGTACAATGCCACTTTATGAAATATGGATCTCACCATTTCTTTTTCATAATGCCAAGCATGTAAAGCTTTTTCAGGGTACAAGACACAAGACACAGAAGTAGGGGCTCGGAGTGGGAGTGGGACGCAACGTCAAGCGTCTCGCAATTAAAAACTAAGCATTTTGTCAAAATGAAATTAGAAGCCATCAATTTATTTTACTCTCTCTCTTTATCCACACTCGTTATTATAGGTCTCACTACCTTCTCTCGAGTCTCGTAGCCGTCTGAATCATTGAGATCAGTGACGACCGACCTACGACACCATGCATCCTTCTCAGTCGGCGGCAATACCCCTTCAAAATCTCCCTTGGTTTGGTGCTCAATTTGTGCAGCTTGTCCAGCTGAGTGAGTTGGTTTACATTCCTAATAAGCATCTCGCATGATGTAATGTGACAGAATAATCTTGCAGTCTAAAATGAGAGACGGCACATGCCCAAAGGATTCATTTGAACAAATAACCTCCAATAATACCCATTTAATAATAATAATAATAATATAGAAGAAGGTGCTAATGTTTAATAAGGCATACTTTGGAGGATTGCCGTGGGTTTGAGGAACAGCAATCTTCCACACATTTCAGCAGAATAGAATTACCCTCTCTCTACCACTTCAAGACTGGAACACGAAAGCAGGAAATCCCCGTCTTTTATCGGGTTCTTTCAACTCGGCCGAAGGAGCATCAAGCCCTTTCTGTTATGCTCTGTTTTAGATTGTTGGAATTACGCAGGTCCCCCCGTTCTTCATCACTTGAGATCATCTTTACTCAGATTCAACATTCACAATCACTTGCCCAAAAAAAAAAAATCTTCATAACATTCACAATCGCTAAAACATGTGCTTTAAAAACTGAAGATTATTTCACAACTTCTTCCTCATGAGTACCGTTAAAACAGATTGCAAGCCTGCTAATTTTCAGCTTTTCTATAACTGAACTCAACCCTCAATTTATGTAAG
Source organism: Pterocarya stenoptera (assembly GCA_003123785.1). Classification (NCBI taxonomy): domain Eukaryota; kingdom Viridiplantae; phylum Streptophyta; class Magnoliopsida; order Fagales; family Juglandaceae; genus Pterocarya; species Pterocarya stenoptera. Next base: position 13,236 of record QEOT01124008.1, read on the forward strand.
TAGCTGATCATCGAAGTTCAAACACTGAAAACTTCCATGAATTCAAGAAATGCTCGATCTTCTTTTGATCTAAGTATTGTGCAATAGAAGTATCACATCATCATTAAAGAATTAACGAAGGAGATGACAAAACAGAGAAAAGTTTGCACAGTATATATTTGACAGAATGTCTCATAAAGCACAGAATACAAAAACTTCTATAGATGATTTTACGGATTCTTTCCTCAATACAATGGCACTATTGTGTGTATTTATAATACAGAGATCCTACAAACTACAACATAGAAATAGAATCTTTACTTTACAGCTTAGCACTTCTGTTATGAAAATATTCTTTAGATAATTCTGTATTAGTCGGTTGCAGTAGAGGGCATGTACTGCCCTTTAGGTGCTACATCATAGGTGTGCTCATTTGGTGATTCAGTATCAATCGGCTACAGTAGAGGGCATGGACTGTCCTTTAGGTACTGCATGCTAGTGTCCTCATCTGGTGGTGCAGTAGCTTTAATAGCCCCTCTCGATTCAATCGGCACCGGAACAATAGTGAGACTTGAGTGGAGAAGATTGAATCGAACAGTGGATAGTGGCTTTGTCAAAATATCAGCAAGTTGGTCTTTGATTGAAACAAACGAAACTTGTAAAGTCTTGGATGCCACTTGATCCCTCACAAAATGAAAATCAAGTTCAACATTCTTAATTCTAGAATGTAAAACTGGATTTACAGATAAATAAGTAGCACCAAGATTATCACACCACAAAATTGGTGGATTAGGCAAGTAAATGGATAATTCTTTCAACAAAGATTGAATCCACGGAATTTCATATGTGGTGTTAGCCATAGGTTTATACTCAACCTAAATAGAGGACCTTGCTATAGTGGGTTGTTTTTTGGAGCCCCACGAAATTAAATAAGATCCAAAGTAAATGCAAAACCCACTAGTGAATTTTCGGTCATCTGGACATCCTGCTCAATCAGCACCAGAAAAGGCAGTAATTTTGAAAGAGGAAGATGGAGAGAAGTAAAGTCCAAAATGACAGGTCAACTTAAGATAGCGTAAGATACGCTTGACAGCTTGCCAATGAGTCACACGTGGGCAATGCATGAATTGACAGACTTTGTTAATTGAAAAAAAAAAAAGTCTGGTCTAGTAAAGGAAAGGTATTGAAAGCTCCCCACAACACTCCTATAAAGTTGAGAGTCCTCAAAAGAGGATCCCTCCTAAGCCGAGAGTCTGACAAAGACTGACATTGGGGTTGAAACTGGCTTAGACTTATGCATATTGGTTCGGATAAGCAAATCAGATATATACCGAGATTGAGACATGAAGAAACCAGCAGTTGTGCTATTAATTACTATCCCTAAAAAGTAGTGTAACATGCCAAGATCTTTTACAGGAAAATAAAACCGTAGGGATGAGATAAAATCATTGATGAGTGTAGGATTAGAAGCTGTAACAATTATATCATCAACATAAATAAGCACATAGATAGACACAGAGACAGTAGACAATATAAACAATGATGAATCAGAAATTGAGCCATGAAACCCTAACGAAAGTAATTTGGATGTCAATTTCGAGAACCAAGCCCTAGGAGCTTGATTCAAACCATAAATTGACTTGCGTAATTTACAAATATGTTGAGGGAAATCAGGATTAACAAATTCGACGAGTTGATGCATAAACACATCCTCCTTCAAGTCTCAATGCAAGAAGGCGTTTTGTATATCAAGCTGATACAGTGGCCAGTTCCATGAGACAACAATGGAGATTAGAAGTCTAATGGTAACAAGTTTAACCACTGGACTAAAAGTCTCAATGTAATCAAGACCTGCTTGCTGATAGAACCCTTTGGCCACAAGACGAGCTTTACGGCGTTCAAGGGTGTCATCAGCATGCCTCTTAGTCTTGAGCACCCATTTGGAGCCAAGAATGTTGAGATTGGAGGAAGGGGGAATCAAATCCAAGGTTTGGTTTTGAAGTAGGGCGTGAAACTCAAAGGCCATTACCTCACGTCAACCTGAGTATTTTGCAGCTTCGGAACACGAGGGGTCCTCTGGAATAGGAGAGTTTGCAGTGACAGTGAGAGAGGTGGATGGTTTTATGGGTGGCCAGGGAATGGTTCCGTCCGATCGATATAAAGGTTTGTGAATCTGAGCTTTAGATCGAGTTAACATATGATGAATAGAGGTAGAAGCAGGTGCTGAGGGCACACGAGAGAGTGACAGCTCAGATGAAAGGAGTGCAGTGGAGGCAATATCAGAGAAACTAGGGTTTGGAGAAGAGAGAAGAGATGAGGAGGCTGATGCAAGAGATGAAGAATCGGGTAAGTGAGGGGTGTGGGTATTCGAAGAATCGGGTAGGTTTGGTATGGGCCGATTGTGTGTGGGCCGGTTTGGAGTGAAGTGAGATGGTGAGAGTTGAGGTTGTGGGGAATGTTGATTGGGCTGAAGAGATGGGCCAAAGTGTAATGGAGGTAGCGGAAGAGAGGTCTGGATAGAGGTTGTCGATTCGGGTATTAGACTAGAGGTTGACGCTTGTGAACCTGATGCAAAAGGAAACATGATCTCATTAAATCAAACATCCTGAAAAAGGTAGATACGGCCCAATGGGAAGTGTAGACAAGAGTATCCCTTATGATCCAGACTATAACCAACAAAGACACATAGTTGAGAACGAAGATCAAGCTTATGATGATTAAAGGGCCGTAGATTGGGCCAACATGCGGACCTAAAAACACAAAAAAATGAATAATCGGGAGGACGATGAAATAAAGTTTGAAACGGTGAGAGATTTTTGAGTACGGGAGTTGGCATACAATTTATGAGATAAGTAGCCGTTTAAAAAGCCTCAACCTAATGCTTTTAAGGCATGGAAGCATGAGTCAAAAGAGAGAGGCTGGTTTCTACAATGTGGAGATGACGTATTTCAACCGAACCATTTTGGGGGTGAGAATAGGGACATGTAATTCGGTGCGTAATGCCAAAAGTTTTAAGTAATGAATTAAGTGGTCTAAACTCACCTCCCCAATCAGTTTGAATAGAAATAAATTCAGGGAAAAAGTATTGCTAACATAACGAAGAAAAGCTAAAAAAATGGGAACAACATCTGATTTTGCATTTAAAGGAAAAAACCAAATATATTTGATATAGTCATCTACAATAGATAGATAATAACGACAACTCTTAGAAGACAGCACAGGCGCTGGTCCCCATACATTAAGAAACAATAACTGAAAAGGACAAGTAGAGCGGGAAGAGGTGGGTGGATGGGAAGGACATGAGACTTAGCTTGGAGACATGCAGAGCAAAAGAAGGATGAGGGATTTGTGATAGGTAGATTAAACTATTTAAGGGTAAAGGAAGTGGTTCTAGGGGAAGGGTGTCCTAAACGAAAATGCCAAATTTGAGGTGTGGTTCGTTCTCCAATCAAAGCTAATGGTGAAGTTTCTGTATGAGGCATAGAAGGCTTGCTGGAACTGAAACTGGCCAAAGCATCCGGTTGAAGAACATAAAGCCTATCTTTAACATAGCCTTGGAGAAGCACCTCCCGAGTATGTTGATCCTTCACAAAAAAAGAAGAAGAGTTAAATTAAAAAATCATGGAATTATCAAGACAAAATTGATGAACCAATAAGAAATTTCGAAAGATTAACGAAACATGCAAGAGATTGCGAAGAAAAAATTTTCGAGAAGGAATAAGAAGTTGTGTCATGCCAATGTTTTGAATCGGTAGAGATGAGCCATCGCCAATATGCATTTGATCAGGTCCTTGGTAAGAGCTGCAACCTAGATTAAGATTGGAGAAATCAACTATGAATTGATTTGTTGCAGCTGTATCTGGGAACCAATTACCAATGGACAAGGTGGAGGGTGAAAGAGCTGTGTAATTTGCTGTGAGAGACAGAGGAGGAGACGATTGATAAGCATGATCAAACCTATAGTAGTAGGAGATGGCTATGTGACTAGATTTATGGCAGACTTGACAAGTGGGTCGAGGAGAAAACGAGTTAGAGAAGAAATTTGGATTTGGGAAGGAAGGAGGACGACCCTGCCCCTGCCACAACCATGGTAAAAGGAGCGACCATGACCCCGAGTAAATGAAGTGGAAGTGTTGCTGGCTGAGTGCTAGTAGCGTTAGCAGTAATGGGACTGGCAGAGAGCAACGAATGAGTCTGATGGGCAAGCCTGGACTCATAATTTAACAGATAGCTGAAGACTTGGGAAGAAGATAAGGGTTCGGGACGAGTGGTTATAGAGGTAACAATGGATTTGTAGTCTGATCCGAATCCAGCTAGGAGATAAATGATGAAGTCAGAAGAAGGAAGAGGGTGCCCAGCAGCACTGAGAGAGGATGAAAGAGCTTGAACCTTATGAAAATAGGCTGAAATATTTTCCGCTCCTTTCTTTAAGGTTGCTAATTGGTATTTTGTCTGCATAATGTGTGTAGAGGACTGAGCAAAGAAAAGAGTGAGAAGAGCGGACCAAGCCTCACTAGAGGTTGTGCATTCTAGGACCTGGGCGAGGACCGTATCTGTGAGGGACGTGTTTATGGCTAATAGAATGAGTTGATCTTAAAGAACCCAGTTCGTATAAGCTGGGTTAGGAGCATTATTGACAATCGGTGGAGGCTTGGGTATTGACCCATCAACATAGCCAAACACACAATGGCCCTTGAAGAAAGGAAGTATTTGAGCCTTCCAAAGAAGATAATTGTCAATATTGAGCTTGACAGTAATAGATTGGGTAGCTAAACTTGTGATAGAGGAAGTGGGAAGGGATGAAGTTTTGTTTGATGCCATGAGAAAATGCAGGAACCGAAATGAACGTGAGTCCTATTTGGGCTCTGGTACCATAAAGAATTAACGAAGGAGATGAAAAAACAGAGAAAAGTTTGCACAGTATGTGTTTGACAGAATGTCCAATAAAGCATAGAATACAAAAACTTCTATAGATGATTTTACTGATTCTTTCCTCAATACAATGCATTGTTCTTGTGTGTGTATTTATAATACAGAGATCCTACAATCTACAGCATAGAAATGGAATCTTCACTTTACAGCTCAGCAGTTCTGCTATGACAATATTCTTCAGATGATTCTATATCAGTCGGCTACAGTAGAGGGCATGGACTGTCCTTTAGGTGTTGCATTGCTAGTGTCCTCATTTGGTGGTACAGTAGTTTTAATAATCATCATGATTCTCACAGCAAACCATCCACATAAATGTAGTTAGCCAAAATCATAACCTCACACTCAACATCTCTGCACAAGTAAATTAAATTTGAGCTTGATGCGACAAGAACTCCGCTATCTACATTTTGCTTGATACCAAAATAACAGCTGCAAACTTCTGGTACTCATCAAAGATATATGTCAGGCACCACCTTTGCAATTTTCTCAACCATCCCACCAAACAACCAGTTCGTTGTTGGAAACAAAACGAGCAACCATCAACAAGTTAGAACTTTAGCAAAATTAAAATCAGGTATGGAGGGAATAAAGATATGTCCACAAACATACCTTCCCACGTTTATAATGAATTAAAATTGGGTGATTCCTTATATTTGCATTGCATACATTAGAAGTGAATATAACCAGTTACTTAAAGAATCAACACCACAATCGAACCAGAAATAAAATCGTAAGATGTATGAATCTTTCAGTACCAAGGACAACTTTTAGTGCTTCATGAATTGTATTATCTGGGATGTTCACAAAAGGCTCTTGGATGCATACAATTTGGACATAACGTTGTTAAATTCAATATCATTTCAAATATTAGAACTTGCAGTACACAAAAAGGGGCAACTCATAGGTTTAACTAGAGTACTATTCTACTCATAAAGCTCAAAAAAGATATCACTATTAATAATGAAGAATTTAACAACTCAAGCTACAAGTAAACTGCTAGAAGTATTCAAAAAAAATTTCTCAAAGTTGGGAGTGCTTTTGGTCTGTTCCAGCAATGGCATCAAGGCTACAATTAAGCCATGCGGAGACAAGTAAATTATTTTCTTCGGGGGTGAAGTTTGCACCCCTGGTTGCTTTTCTTACGCAGAGAGGATTGTTATGGGCATAGGTGGAGAGTTATCAACAATCATAGAAGACTGTCTACTTTGACCACAGTAAGTGGGGTCGAGTTAAGGATCTTAACTTACAAGGTTGGTGAAGTACATATGTCCAGGATCTTGTGAATCCATCTCTAAAAGAGTATACACACACAAAATTATGTACAAATGTTAGACACATAATAACAAAGTTTAGGGTGATTTTGTAGGCGGCTCAGGAACTGAGTGGTAACATGCTGGAAATTTGGCACTCTCTAATGGCTGCAAAACCAACTACCACAACTTATTGGCAGTCCGAATTACCATGCCATGAAGGAGCTAACCAAATTTCCTGTGTCACCATCTTGGATTTGTCATCATCACAGCTGAGGGAGATAATCCAACAAATGTTAGTTGAGGCACATTACTTTTCGATCACAAGTCTTATATCTCGGTTGCATACATTTAGGCGAGGCACATTACTTCTCTATCACAACAAAATTAGCAACATATTACAAAATGGCAGCAAAACCTTAACCTTGGTTGCCTTTTATAAAAAAAATCACAGAATGTTTGATGGCCATCCGGGTTAGCATTATCCCGCCATATGGATCAAGCCCCACTAACACTTGTGAATTAACCCTCCAAAAATACAAATTGCAATGTGTTGTTTCAATACTTTGGGTTGGTCTGTGAAGACCCATTTCCTAGTATAAAGTTATAAACAATTAACCATTAGCATTGAAATAGTAAATAAGACTTGACACAATACAAAAGCAATGACACAACACATAGCACAACATTGAGACAGAGTACAAGGGCCTTGAAACATAACACAACATTGAAACAGAACATATCAATAGGTTTACACAGACCAACCCAAAGCATTGATACAACACATAATATTGAAACATAACACATCATTGAAATAGACCATAGCAATGGGTCTGAACAGACCAACTCAAAGTAATGACACAGCACATAGCATTCAAACAACAAATAAGTATTGACAGAATACAATGGCATTGAAACATAACACAACATTGAAATAGAACATAGCAATGAGTCTGCACAGACCAACCCAAAGTAATGACATAATACATAGCATTCAAGCAACAAACAAGTATTGACAAAGCACAAGGGCATTGAAACATAACACAACATTGAAATAGAACATAGCAATGTGTCCACACAGACCAACCCAAAGCATTGACACAGTACATACTGATTGAGCTGCATAATTGCATATTTTATCTATTTAAAACCAATAATTTTTAATTGTTTTATTATTTTATCATTGGTTTTAGATGGATAAATTGATTAAGAGGCATAAATCCAAGTTGTGAATTAAATTGATTAAAAGCATAGTTTATGCTTGATTTTATAACTTGTGATTTATTTGGACAATAATTTCTCATGCACAACACACTTTTAATGTTTTATTTTCATCTCTTGTTTAATTTAATTTATTTTAGTTTCTTTATCTTATTTTATTTTATTTTATTTTATCTTATTTTGTTTTACTTTTATTTTATTTTATTTTATTTTTATTTTATTTTTTTAATTACTACGCTGACCAAACGACATGCAGACCAAAACGACGCCGTTTTTCACGTTAATTGTTTCTGCCGTCTAAATGAAACGACGCCGTTTTGTCCAACGAACGAAACGACGCCGTTTTTACTCATCTTCAACCTCTCGCCGTTACCTCCTGTGCAGCACAGTGCTTCTCCACGCAGTTCCTCCACACGCCACCGTGGGCCGTCCTCCGCCCACCTGAAGCCACCAGCCACCCCAGACGACGCCGGTGATCCATCCTCCACCCCATGCACGGCTGGTCCGACACCACGGCAGTCTCACCAACTCCACCCATGCATTCGGTCCGTCACCCTCCACTGCACCTCTCCACCAGCCGAGCTCCACCATGCCTGCAGCAGCTGACTTCAAGGAGAAGAGCAGCAAATGGTGCACGCGGAGACAGAGAATGATGGACGAACTTGCAGACAGAGAGTGATGGACGAACGTGGGCAGCGAAAGAAAGAAAAGAAAAAGAAGAAAGAAAAAGAAGAGGAAGACGCATGCGGGTGGGCAACTGAAACAAAAAAGAATAAAAAAAATATATAAAAGCCGAACGTGCATGCTCTGAGTTGAGTTGTTTATTCTTTTTGAAGCCTATAAAATGGGGAGCAGAGAGTTGGAAAGGGGCATCGGGTTCTTGAGGAAAGAAGTAGAAATAGGAGAGTTCAGTTGAGAGTGAGGAGAGAGCTGGGGAGGAGGAAGTTCGGAGTTCCGAGAGAGTTTACAGAGGGCAGTTCGGGAGGAGCTGGGGGAGATCGAGTTCGGGCCAGTGGAGTTCGGGGCAGTTGATCGAGAGTTGAGAGAGAGGAGTTGAGAGAGAGGAGATCAGTTTGTGAGAGAGTGAGGGTATCGAGACAGTTGAGAGAGAGCAGTTCGGTTTACATGCAGTGTTTTATTTTTTTCAAGTTTTAGTGTTTTACGTGCAGTGTTTTATTTTAATTCAACTTTTATTTCTTTGCTTCGTTAATTTTATTTCCGTTGGAGAGTTAATTTATTAAGCTTATTTTGGAATATTTGGTGTTGTGTTTTATTTTAGTTCTCTAATGGAGAATAGATCATTAAAATCCATGGTTATTGTGATGAACATGATTGGCTAATTTTTTTACACTAAGGTGAAGAGGTGAAGTCTAATAATTTAAATATTATTTCATATCAATAATAGAGTTCATATTGTGAGTTTGATTAATTGACTGGTATTATTTTTAGAAACGTTAATTATCTATATATTTCTCTTGATTCATTGTGATTTTCGAATACAGTGAATGCTTGAAAAATCCCTGTGGTAATTAATTGGACTTGTGAACGTCTATACTATCAATTATTCAAACTTAATATTTGGTAATTAATTTTCTTGGGCTTAATTGTTAAATTTTCCAGTTAGACAGAATTATTATTCTAGTCTAACTGAGTTAAATTGATATGAAAATTAGACGGATCCTCGGAACCTTAGTCGTTCTCCATATTAATTCATTTTATTGTTTCAGTCATATTCTGTTACGTTTAAAATCCTCAACCCTGTAATCTCATTTTTTTTTTATGTTCTTATTTTTTTTAATCTCCTTTCATTTTATTCCCTTTATCACATTAGTCAATCCTTGTGGATTCGATCATGTAACGTACTACGACACCTGTATACTTGTAGGCAAAACTGCTCTGAATTTTTATTCAAATAATGGGTAAAAGTTTAGACGCAACACATACCATTGAAACACACACAAGCATGCAAACAGAACATAGCAATGGGTTTGCACAGACTAACCTGTGGGTTTAAAGACCAGTCTTGGCATTAATAGAAACATCACATAGCAATCAAACCAAACAAAATATGAATAATCTCAGTGGACATAGCAGTAATACCCATTCCCAACAAGAAAAATGTACAAATCGAACCATATATATAACTCGTGAGAAATTTAGGATTTTTTTTTTCAGAACCCTAGATCTCAAAATCTAGCCATGGAGGAATCATATAGGAGGTCGAATGGGGTAGAGAACCTCGGTGCAGACAGCTATGGAGGATCCTAGATGGGAGGGAGTTCTCCATAGAGGAAGTTGAACAATCATGACTACACAATGGGCAGGGGGAACCCATGAGATTAGGAAAACTAAGTGCTAGGAAAGAGATTGGACTTATAGTTATGAGGACATGGAGATGAGGTCGTTAATGGTGGCCATGGTGCGAGGGAAGGGCCAAAATCGCGAATGCAGCCAATAGTCAAAGGAAGGGGACGTGGGAGGGAACCCAGAAACTAACCAACGATTTTTGTTTGGAGAGGAATAGTCGATCCCCATATTTGGTGATCACTGTAGCATCACCATCCATTCACCACAAAATGGGGAATGGAATAGGGAGGAGTTTGGGCAAAATCTCCAATTTTTTTTTTTTTTTTTTTTTTTTTTTTTTTNTTTTTTTTTTATAAATTTGTGGATTTGGGGATATAGAGAATGGGGTGTGAATGCTCTTAATGACACATGTCTTACTGATGGAATTGTAACGTGTGTCTTCAATTATGCCAATTTAGCTTCTCGTATACTATATTGCCGAATTTGAAACCAAAAAATAGAAAGTAAAATATTGAGAAAGGAGAGGGAGGTCTCTTTTACACACCTTCACATAGTATGTGACAACTCATGAATTGAACATAAACACAACATGAAATAAATGGATTTAAGTTTCATTTGAATGTATTTAGATCAAAATAGACTGATATGATATGATACGATTAATAAAACAGATCATTAACACGATTAACCTACTTAATTTGCAATCAACTGATATAACGTTTAAAATATTTTTGAAGATTACAGTTACAATTTGCTAATATTTATTATTGTTGTGATTGTCATATCAGTATTATTATAAGTCAATATCTAAAAAAATATTGACTTTTTTGTTTGTATGTTACACTAATTTTCTTATAAAATTATGTTAATCAAGTCAAACGAGTTAATTAAACTTATTTACATGAAACAGATTGAAAAATGTCAAAAATGTCGTATCATATCACCTGTTATTTATATGGGTTGTGTTAGGGTTTAGGGTTCAACTGATATAGTCGAGTATTTATAACTTGACACAGCACGAACAAGATCCTTGAATATGAGTTGCCACCCCTACCTTTGCCTTGGGCCACACCAATAGCTAGGGAGCCTCCTCCCCTTCATACAACAACACATATCAACATGCCAGAAGATAAATCCTCAATCTCCTCTGACATAGTTAAGTTTTTGCCCTTAGTTATCTCTCTTGATGGATTTACCTAAAAATGATAAAAGGCCACTCCTTGCCTTTCCTTCCTTCTGCTAGGGCTGCTGGGTGGGCCTCACATGGGCTCAGGTAGGCAATCCACCAGAGCCAAGCGAACGGGAGAATGAGCTTTTTAAGAAAAGAAAGGAAAGGGTGGGGCTACCCACTTGCTCAAATTTCACCCGCTCTCCACGCATAGGGCTCAGAGTATAAAACGAAAAAAAACCCATAGTTTAATCATTCGCCCATTCTCTTCTTTCTCAATCTCTCCCACCGTGTAACCCCCCATTTCTCAATCTCTTATCTCTTCTTCATCTCTTCCTTTGTTGCCGACCCCAACCCCATAGCAATGCAACATGTCTTTTCCTCATCTCTTCCTCCTCCTCCTCCTCCTCCTCCTCCTCTTCTTCTTCTTCAATGTGCTGAGATAACCATGGGCTACGTCGTGGCTATGGGTCAAAGGCCACGAATGGATGTGGGTTTGCGAAGAGACTCACTACTATTCGTGGTCATGGCTCTCCGCATAGACCCGCGTCCAATCATGGCTATAGATCTCTGCTCAAACCCATGGCTTGTCGTGGCCATGGTTCTTTGCTTAGATCTGCGTCCCTCTATGGCCTGCTTCATTACGATACTTTTTTTTTAGGATTATTTTTGTTGTTGTATCTATGTATTTAAAGTTTGATTTGTTGATTTGAAGGATAGGTCTGTTGATTCGGCAAACAGATTTTTGGAGTCAAGATTGTTTGGCAGATTTCGGATGGTTCTCAAGGCCATCCGTCCACCCGATGGTTGGGCATGATCACCTACTAATGCGGGATGGAATCGAGTGCCAAGGTCCATATGCAGGCCCCTTGCCCATGTGGGTGCGGCGGCACAGGGTGGTTGCCAATTCATGTTTGCCTACTAGGGGTGTGCAGCAAGCTTTCCTGTTGATGCAACCACCCAATTATTGGGTGGCCACCCACCTTTCATCCATCTTCGAATGGATTTCCTCAACAAGAAGGGCAAAGGTGTGTGCATGAATTCTATTGAAATGTGGAGGACAATGGCTGTCCTATCAGGTTGGTGTGGCCATCCCATGAGAGGCTACAGAGCCATTGTTGATCACATGGGTGGAGGTTCACAGTTCACCGAATAGGCGGACTCCACAATTTTTTTATTCTTAGTTGAAGTAGCAATAATTTATACACGAAGTTGAGTTGGCATGCGGTTGAGGACGTGCCGTGATTCTGTTGGTACTAATGTGATCGTCATGTGCCACTAATTAGGTTATACGTGACAAATGGATGGAATGATGATAAAAATCAAAATTAAAAAAGAAAATCAAGTACGTAACTGTGTCCTTCTGAAACCGATCAAATGGCTTTTATTCGTTAAAAGAAATGCAAAAAAAAAAAAAAATCGACCAATTATAATTAAACGCAAATTATAAATATGCAAGCTAGCATGACTCAAAGCAAGACGTCATGAATGATTATAACCTGCATGCTTGGAAATGGAAAATAAAACAATAGGCCAGTAGAGGAAACTTTTATATAATATATATATATATATAAATATATATATATTTATATATATAGGCATGTATCATTTGTCAAGCCACATGCATGCATCCCACGTGTAAAAGATTAAAAGAACTAAATGCTTAAAATTTCTCAAGAGAGTGATCAAAGATAATCAAAATGGAACTCTTTTAAGATTTAAACAAAAATATATATTTGTTAAAGATAAAAAATACAAGCATGAGGATTGTTCGTTTCAATTTGTAATAGGACCACACACTCTAAGAGGGGTGGAGGCCGGGGGGCTCTCTCCACCTCTCTTAAGGTGGGGTCTGTCGAAGAGAGTCTTCTTTATTAAACAAATACCTCCAAGTGTCGGGACAAAATCTCAATATTTTGAACACATAAAAAAATTTCCTCCAAAAAATCCAGTTCTAACTACTACTATTATGAGATGCTTGGTGTGATTTTCCCCGCACAAAAGGGATTGACGACGAATAGTCGACATTCGATCGAGAGTAATTGGCACATACATTCACTTAGTTTCGAGGCAGACACGACACCCACATGAGATGATCATAATTTCTTCCTTTATTTTGATGCAGTCGATCCGTGGGTGGTCTGGTCAAACGAATTGTAACCATTTCTTTGTCACTGCAACAAATTGCAGTTTTATATAAATATATATATATATATTTATATACATTATATACCTAGGCTGATAGTCATGCACGACGGACGGACGGACGGTCAGAGCCTCCCAAATATTGCTCCAGCTTTGTCTCCATCGATGTATGATATAGTACCGACATGATCTACGGATGGATTTATCAATATATATATATATATATATACACACAAAATTCAGGAGTAATATTTCACCATGTGACCGATAGATGAGTTTGATTAAGTAAAATGGTCAAATGTATGGAAAAATTAGCTCATCTAAATAAGAAATCAACAAATACTCCCTTGTGAATCTTTTTTTTTCCCCCTCCTGACAACAATGTAGTTGCATTAATTCACAACTTTGTTACTTTGCAGTCCCGGCCCCCACGACATTGACAAAAGTTATGATCATCTTCTAATGATCTCTTCATCAGTTCTAGCTAGCCCAAACAAATTAAACAAAAATAGCCTTTAATTTCTATATGGCCAATTATAGAAAGTTATTAGCTAATATATATCTTATATTTAATCTAGGAAATATAATTTGAAGAGGAAAAAAAAAAAAAAAAGAAGAAGAAAGAAACTCAAATTAAGAAGCATGCACAAACATGAAACATGGCATATTGAGTGGTTTGAATGCTAGCTATAGAAATAAAAAAAAATGAACTCTTATGAGTCGACATTCGTTCGGATGGGATATAGAATCTTTTAGAATTTCTAGGAATTGGTTCAATCCAATAGTACTGATATTTTCTCAATCTATCTGTCAATAAAATTAGGGTTATTAGAAACATTAATATTATTTTTTAAAAATAGTAGTTCCAAGGTGGGGTAGCGGACATGATAATATGATTATGACATCAAGGGATTTAGTTACTCAAACAGCTAGCTAGGAATGATCAGGATTGTGCCAAAAAGTGATGGAGATGAGCCATAAAAGAAGAAACTTCAACAATAATATCTACAGAGAGAGTTGTTTGTAGTACTATTTGAGCACAAAGGACACCATCTGCAAGTTTCCATGGACAAGAGAAAGGGCATTAATAACCATAGAGAGGCAAATGGGAGATCAATGGAGGGAGAAAATTGAACAAAACAAAAATGAAAATTCTGGAGAGCCCGAAAACAGGCTCATTAAGTTTTCCCAATAACTTTTTTTTTTTTTTGGAAAGAGAGGAGTGTGCAACTCATGCAGATTGCAGGAGTGCCACATAATAAATGAATAGCATGTGTGGGAGGTATGTACAGTAAAGCTAAAAGTACCTCGGTGGTCATGATCATGTGCGTGAATAGAGGCTGCGAGAGAAATGTGACAGATTTGGTTTTTAAAACAGAAAATGGAAAGAGTGAAAGAAACACAAACATATATACAAGGGATAAAGTTTTCTTTAAAATTTTACTAAAATAAAATTGTTTATTTGTTGTAAATTTTTTTTTTTTTTTTAAATAATTATTTCCTGTCAAAATGAGTATATTATTATTACAAATAGTTATTTTTATCATAAATAACTCATCATAAATATTTATTTTTCTTGTATTGAGTCTATCTTATATTCGAACGACTATATATTGCTCTTGGTGGGGTACTACTACTACAAATTGTTATATTCTTTCTTAGAAAATGATGATTAATTTGGACAAATTAGTTCATGTCCCTAGCTAGCACTGCCCACTCTTTCTAATCCCAACTCACAATTGATAACTAACAATATACTCAACCTAAAATAAAATGAATCATGAAGAAAACCCTTGATTTTTCGAAATAGATACAAAGCTTAAAAGGGTACTATATATGTGAAGGGATATCGATCTTTATAACAAGGAAATTTTACTTGGACCCATTGTCAACGTAATAAAAGTCCATTTGAATCTTTTTTCTAGAAATTCTAATTTTTGATTGGTGACTGAAAAAACCCAATAATAAATCAAGCGTGGCTGCTTGGGAGGCGCAAGGAAGGTGCTGGAGAGTCGCTTTAGATTAGGTTTGGTAACTAAGTTTAAATATAAAATTTTCATCTCATCTCATTTCATCATTATAATTTTTCTAAATTTTTATACAAAATATAATAAATAATTCAATTTTTTCAAACTCCATTTTAACTTTTTCAAATTCTAAAACAATAATATTAAAATATAATATTTTAAACTTTTTTTAAAATAAAAAATTTTCATATCACTCCCCCAAATCTAACCTTAATTGGCTAGTGATGGTTCAAAATTGCAGCCACTAATTAGGTGGGTCAAACTTGACTATATAGGACAGAGGCACCAACCTTATAACTGGATCTACCACAATTAAAATAAGGAAAATGCTTGTATGCCCTCTATGTTTGACCACTGGTAAAAAAAAGAAAAAAAAAACATTATTTAGTTTTTTTTTTTAATACTTAGTGATTTTAAATGTATTTGTGTATTTTTTATTTTTAAAAATATTTAAATATATTCAAAAATGTCAAAAAAAAGGAAAAAAAAAAAACAAAAAAACAAAAACTGGGCGGCATAGCAGCCTCACCCTTATAGAAATTAGCGGTTGTTAGAGCATCCCTATCGGAGTCTCTATAGCCCATATATCCCTATAATTTGAGGATGAATTTAGGGTTTTCATGAAAAACCCTTCCCCACTGGATTTCCCATTTTACGGTAAAATTATATGGGATCTACAGTCATTCCCCATATCTGGGGAACGACTGTAGCTCCCCATCGCATTATCGTTGCTCTTTTGTCCCGTATTCTTCTCTCTCGGCACAACCCATCCCTCAGAAACCAACGAGACGCAGCCTCGAATCCATTGATAAATTTGTAAGTTTTGCTTTCGGTTTACTGAAGATTTTGAGGCTTTGATTTTGCAACACCAAGATTCAAAGCCCCTCTCCCTCATTTTCGAAATTTTTTTTATTTGCATACTGTGAATGCTTCTATGTTCTCTCTTGAAATTTTTCTTCATCCCGAGGCCATGATCAAGGTAAGCCATGGATATTACCATGGGCGAGTTCTTCGCTGTTTGGGTTCCGAGAAAATCTTACATGCCATTTGTTTGGCTACCGAGAAAATCTTAGATGCGTATTGTTTGGGTGCCGAGAAAATCTTACATGCGATTGGTTAAATTTATCCTATTTTTTGTCACTCTCTGGTTTATTTATTCTCATTTTGGGACTATCTTGAAGGAAATATGTTCTCATTTCAACTACTGTCATTGATTTGTTGCTGTTATTTATCACTGTATTGAGTTGGATGGAGGAGATGAATTTGGATGGAAGAGATGAATGATATTGTGTGTGATAAACTTGTTTCATTCAATTAATTTTTAGATTTGTATGGTTGTTGTTTTAGTTTTATCACCTGGGTTTTAATTCCAGTAATGAGGTTTTGGGGTTGTGACCAAATATGTTGATGATAAACTTTTATTGATTCATCAATCTGCTTTGGACTGGTGTTGCCAAATTGTGGATGCTCTTGGCCATGCGAATAATTGGGCATGTTTTGTTTGTTTATTTTCCTATCTAGTATTCCTATTTCTTATCACCAAACATTTTTGGGACCGAGCAGTTGGGTTGGGTTGGGTTCTAGCTAGATAATACTAGATGTGGTTAAGGCAAGTCTACGTAGTTGGGATAATACATGGAGAAATCAAAGAAACAAACATGGACAAATCAATAAACACTCATTTATTCCTGATTTTTTTTTCTTTTTAAATATTTTTGTTGATGGTTGTCAAATATGATTATCAAATGGGGTGCTATTTAGAATAATAAATTAATATATATAGATATCTATATTTTGTTTAACTTCAATTACATACCTTGAAATACTGCCCAATAAGTACTAATATAACTTTTAAAAGAGTGTCGATGTTAGCATTTTTATAATCTCTAAAATTTTTGTTAAACAAATTGATCGATTTTTAATATCTTTACTAATATATTGAATAAAACATTCAATAAAATTGATCGATTAATAATCTTTTTACTAATACATTCAATAAAGTTTTTGTTAAACAAATTGATCGATTTTTAATCTCCTTACCAATAATACATTCAAATTAAATCAGGAACTCCACTTTCACTACCTCAATATTTTCATTTGGGAAAAGCAGCAACATTAAGATCTCTTGCCAAGATTTTTAGAGACAAGAGAGGCTTAAAATAAAGTTTGTCTTGAGGCTATATATAGGTTTTGAATTCTGCAAACAAAGTTGGATAGCCCTTCACATTTTGGTTTCATCACTAACATTTTAAACTTAAATTTAATTTTTTCTTTTATTGTTTTGGGTTGAGGATGAATGAGTCTTATAATTATAATTTGGTTGGTGTAAAAATGTCAATTTTGGTTGGTTCACATAGCCCATGGTATTTTGAGAAATGTATACCCAGCTGGATATATAAATGTATACTCATGATCCGAAAAAAAAGTAAATTTAGGTTCCTTAAAATTACTATGTTTCATTACTCTTTTCATGGGTAATTTGTTTTGTATTGTTGAGTTTCTTACAGTGTTTCGTATCTCTCGAGGGAGGGGGCTGTTATTAGGCTATGATGATGGTCTTGTAGTGCGGGTTAATTCACAAGTGTTAATAGGGCCCATCAATTTAGTGGGGTAATCCTCACCCCGAATTGTCATATTGCAGTTTGTGTTACTTTCCACAAAAGGCAATGGACGTTTGAGTGGGATTTTCCAGCCATTTAATGTGAATGGATTCTTGCTTACGCATGCTGTCAATATTTCCACCATTATGAGCCCCATTTAAATATTTATTTTTAAAATTTTAAGGGGAATCCAATGGAAATGCTCTTATTTAGCATTATTTTGATTTGCATGCTATTGGTTGTTATTTGGTTGTGTTATTTTGTGCTATAAAAGTAATGTGTAACTTTAACACCCTCGACTGTAATGATGAAAAACCGTAATGGGAATAGTAAAAATTTATAGTCATTTCCTCAATGGCTAAGTAACCCGGACGGCCAACAAGTAGTGGCAATAGGTGGTGCAGCCATGAGATGGTGCCCAAATTTTGTACATGTCACTATTCGGTTCTTGAGCCAAGGTTGGAAGAACCCTAAACTTCATAATACTGTGTCTAACATTTCAGTGTATTTTTAGATATGGATTCACAAGACCATGGCTATATGTACTTCACCAACCTCCTAAGTTAAGATCCTCAACTAGATTCCACTTATAGTGGACAAAGTGAAAACTCTCCTATGACTGTTAATGACTCTCCACCCTTACCCCATAACGAGCCTATCGGAATTAGGAAATCAGTCAGGAGTACGAATTTCACCCCTGAAGAAGACAAGTTGATTGTCTCTGCATGGCTTAATTGTAGCCTTGAAGCCATCCAGGGAACAGACCAAAAACACTCCCAACTATGAGAAAAAAATTTTGAATACTTTGAGCAATTTAAAGAAACCACAAATGACAGGACAATTAAGTTTTTAATACATCAATGGTTAGTTATTCAAAAGGCGACAAACAAATTTTGTGCGTAACTAGCCTAGGTCGAGGGGTTGAATTAGAGTGGCATGACTGAGTAAGACAAGGTAAATATCCATACTATTATTTAAGTTACGAATAATTAGGTTTTTTTAACATTAGTTTAACAAGTTTCTTATTTTGTTTACATGCTAGTTTGACAATGTGAAAGTTATGTACCAAACGCTAAAGAAATGCTCCTTTTAGTTCGAGCATTGTTGGCACCTTTTGAAGGACCAACCCAAATGGATTTGACGTTCCACAAAGGAGGAATCAAAAGAAGACGATATCCCCGTCCCCAACCCCGACTTGATGTTTGGATGCTGAGACGGTTGATTCAATTTTTTATGGTGGGCCGGATAATGCGATGGATAATGAAGTGATCGAATTGAACCAATCACTGGGAAGGAAAGTTGAGAAAGGCCAAAGACATGGCAGGAGAGGAGATTGAGGTTCTTAGTAGACTGAAGTATACACTTCTGCAGGAGTCTCATGCTCAGGAGAAAGAGTTTTATCGTCTCAAGGGTGAGAAGATAGAATATGATAAGGAAAGAGAGGTAAAGAAAATCCGTTAAGAGGATGAAAGACTGAGGTTTGAGAAAGAAAAAGTAGAACTCACCAAGAAGGAATCAGATTAGCGCATTATGATGATGGACGTTAATGGCATGCCATCACTGCTGCTGTTATATTTTGAGGGATTGCAAAGGGAAATCATTGTGAGACAGAATGCTCTTGCACATACAAATTGATAAAAAATTAATAATGTTTTTAGAGTTTATTTATTTATTTTATGTTTTAAACATTGATGTATGATAATATGTGTTTCTTTTATTTGGATTGTAAAAAATTTAATTTTTCAAATTGTGGAAATTTGCTATTAAATTTTCAAAAACTATTACATAGAACACACTCAAATATAGCCACTACTAACATGAAAGAAATATGTAAATACCTTAACTAACTCAAATATTTATCACTGCTAAAATGGCAGAAAAAACAAATAATTATGCGACATTTCTACTGTTGGGAAAATAATAACCATTGATGTTCAATTAGATCTGCTTGGAGCTGACGATGTGCCAATGTGTCTCTAATATGATGATGGCGTTGGAAGAAGTTCGTAAGCTCAATTGTATTATTTTGCGATAGTTCTGGAACTTCATCATCAAATTGGCCATACTCAATGTTTGGACCCTCTGATTCATCACGCTCGTCTTCAATAATCATATTATGTAGAATAACACATTCTTTCATTATATTTTTTAGTTCCTTGATTTTCCACATTCTGGAAGGTCTACGAATGATTGCAAATCGTTGTTGAAGTATCCCGAAAGCACGCTCGACATTTTTTCTTGCGAATTCTTGTGCTTTGGCAAAATATTTCTTCTTATTTCCTTGTGGTGATAGAATCGTCTTCACAAAAATTTACCATTTGGGATAAATACCATCCGCGAGGTAATACCCCATAGTGTAGTTATTGCCATTGATTGTGTAATTGACTGGAGGAGCACGCTCTTGGGCAAGTTCAATAAAAATACAAGATCTCTCTAGCACATTAATATCGTTATGTGAACCGAGCATACTAAAAAATGCATGCCATATCCAGAGATCATATGAAGCAACTGCTTCTAAAATAATAGTTGGTTCATGAATGTGGCCGGAGTACATACCTTTCCAAGTTGCGGGATAATTTTTTCACTTCCAACGCATAAAGTCAATGCTTCCCAGCATTTCTGAGAATCCTCGTTGTTCACCAACCGCAAGCAATCGAGTAATATCATTGGCATTAGGTGACCACAAGTATTCATCTGAAAAAACACTGACTATTGTCTTAGAGAATTTTTTTAAGGCTCTCCATTACAGTGCTTTCACCAATACGTATATATTTATCCATAAAATCTCCAGTAACCCCATACGTCAGTATTCTAATGGCTGCGAATATTTTTGTATGGAAAATAAACCAAGTTTTTCGGCACTATCTCTTCTTTGGACGAAGTACGGCTTATAAAATTCTACCTTATTTAGAATACGGAGAAATAGGGGACGGCTCATCTGAAATCTTCTTCGAAATAGATCCAAGGGATATACTGAATTTTCTACAAAATAATCGTGAAAAAGGCACTCGTGCCCTTGAATATGATCACGCTGAATGAACTTACGGCGTTGACGATTATCAAGATGCCTCGATGACTATCCTTCGGCCTTGTCATTAAGAATAACATATAATTCATCTTCAGAGGATAAATATGTGAGCAATTTGTAAAAGAATATACAAGCCATTTGATGAAGGGAGTGGGCTATCAGGGGAGACACGAGAATTTCGGTTCTTTAAATCAAATGAGACTTGAATTTGTAAGAATGTGAGTATAAGCAAAATGCGTATTTATAGAGAAAAAAGTTACCGTTACATATAAGACAAAAAATGTTACCATTTGAGAGAAGACAAAAAACATTACCGTTGGAGAAAAGATAAAAAAATATTATCGTTAGAGACAGGAGTTGAAAATGTTAACGTTGGAGGTAGGAGTTCAAATTGTTACCGTTAGAAAATGCACATATTAAAAAAATTACTATTTTTATAATACGGATTTCAGTTTGAAAAATAATACTGTATTTTGTAGTCAAAATCGTATAAGTATTTAGTAGAATGTGATATTTGAAAAGAAGATAATAAGACAAAAGAGTTAGTAGTTAAGATTGTAAATGGAAGTGAGACAAAAAAATAATAAAGAAAAAATAGAGAAATATTATTTAATAGAATAGAGATAAGGATGGGGAATGAGATGTAGAAGATTTTTAAAAGATGAATAATTTTAGGGAATGTAATTTTGAGTTAAATTATGAAAAATTTTATAAAGAATCTAATGTGGATGCTCTTAAGGACATGAACAGTGCTAGCTAGCTTGTTTGTGAGTCGGGACTCTGTTTTGGAGAGACTTGAAAAAAGGAATTAAAAAGAATTAAGTTGAATCTAATTAGAAAAAATTGTAGTTACTTAATCATGGGATACCCTATGAACTTCTGGACACGGTGGAGAGGATGACAAAGGAGCACTACAAAAAGTGCATGGAGCAAAGGTTCAAGGAGCTGGTGGCGAGCAAGGCTCTCGAGGGTGCCCAGGCTGAGGTCAATGACATGGATTGGGAGAGCACCTTCAACTTGCGCCATCTCCCCGAGTCCAATATTTCTGAGATTCCAGATCTCCAAGATGATTGCAGGTAAAGAATTGACATATTTTTAGGAGATGGCTTTCGTGTACATCAACAACAGCACTCCTAAGTTTTTGTACGTTATGGTGGCATATATCTTTCGGCCGTAGTTATATATTTCTTTGAAATTTAATATGTGTGAATGGACCCGTACTATAAGTAGAAGATACTTTATGTTCTCCAGGGTTTATAATACTGCATGATTAACACCACTGTTTCCTTGGGAATAATAATATTCAATTGGGTTGGTTCCAAGTTCAAGTGACACTCTGTTTTTTAAACCAAAACCTCTCTCTCCCTCTCTATCTCTGTCTGCTAATATTTTACATGTCGGAAACTAATGCAGGAAGGTGATGAAGGAATTTGCACTGGAGCTGGAAAAACTAGCAGAGGAACTCCTAGACCTGTTATGTGAGAATCTTGGAATAGAGAAAGGTTACCTGAAAAAGGCATTCTATGGATCAAAGGGTCCAACTTTTGGAACCAAGATCAGCAACTACCCTCCATGCCCCAAGCCTGAACTGTTCAAGGGTCTCCGTGCCCGCACCGATGCTGGTGGCATTATCCTACTCTTCCAGGACGATAAGGTCAGCGGTCTCCAGTTACTGAAAGATGGTCAGTGGATCGACGTCCCGCCCATGCGCCACTCCATTGTAATCAACATTGGTGACCAGCTCGAGGTATTTTTATATTTATTTTGACAAAAAAAAAAATGAGAGAAAAAAAACCCCCACTTTTTGAGAGATCTTTGGCTCAATTCTATAACAATATAATTACCTTAAAGCTGATCTTTATAAACATATATATATATATATGTATGTAGGTCATCACCAATGGGAAGTACAAGAGTGTGCTGCACGGAGTGATAGCCCAAACAAATGGCAACAGAATGTCAATAGCTTCGTTCTATAACCCTGGCAGTGATGCTGTTATCTATCCATGCGCACCAGCAACGGTGGAGAAAGATCAGGCTGAGGAAAAGAACGTCAATGTTTACCCCAAATTCGTTTTTGAAGACTACATGAAGCTGTATGCAGGCCTCTTGCAAGTTCCAGGCTAAGGAACCAAGATTTGAGGGTATGAAGGCTACGGAAGCTAATGTCAAGTTGGGTCCAATTGCAAAAGCTTAAGAGCTTTTTTTTTTTTAGTACAAGATCAGAAACTTATAGTTGTCTCTTTAGGGCAAGAGTCTGAATTATATTTCTATTTTGTATTTGATGATTTCCTTAAAAACTTTTTCAGGGTACAAGACAGAGAAGTAGGGGGTGGGAGTGGGACGCACCCAACATCAAGCATCTCGCAATTAAAAACTCAGCCTTTTTTTCATAAAGAAATTAGAAGCCATCAATTTATTTTTTATGGTGGGTTTAGTTTTTGTCACACGTAACGGGCTAAGGGGCCAAGCTATTCGTGGACCAGGGGCACGGGAAGCTTGGGCCAGATGAGAAGGAATCATGCAGATGGGCTTGAGACCAGTTCATACGAGTTAGGCCTTTAACGGCATAACAATATTATCATTTACTGTTTTTTCCTTTTATGTTGTTATTCAGATTTCTTGTTAATTGGTTGAAGGCTCTGACAAAGCCGTTAGCAGGAGTGGGCACTATAATTCATAGTAGGCGTGTAATTGATCATTATCGAATATTCAACAAAAATATATGCTTTGAGGTTCTCTTCTTCCTCGTCTATCCTTCTCTCAAGTGTCTGGAGGATTCTCGCCCTCTAAGTGAGCCCAACCCTTATTTTCGTTCCTGTTATATTAAGAGTGTTACAATCTGGTATCAAAGATTTCGATCTCACTGTGCTACAAATAAACAAATGGTAGATGGTACATGAATGAGCCAATTACAAGAAGGGCCGGCGAATCTCAACAAATCCACTGATTCCCAATTTAAAACAGTAGAAACCGAGATGTTGACATTGAAGTGCCAATCTGATGCTATTATGCAGTAACTGGGAGCCATGAATGTGGACCTGCAAAAGTTGTCCCACAACTCTGGTCACTCAGAGTCTTCAAATCATCACCACCACCGAGAGGACCACCAGGAATCTAGAGGAGAAGTGATACCAAGGTCAGTACATATTGATTTTCCAAGTTTCAAAGGGGAGGACCCCACGGGATGGCTTTATAAGGCCAACCATTTCTTTAAATTTTACAACACACTGCTACAACACAAATTGAGGCTAGCCTCCTTTCATATGGAGGGACAAGCCCTTATCTCGTTTCAGGACTTAAAGGAATCTAGTGGCTTGAATCATTGGGAGGGATTCACCCAAGCCTTATTAACTAGGTTTGGACCTAGCTCATATGATGATCCTATGGAGTTGTTGACTCGTTTGAAGCAAGTGGGAGCTGTGGAAGATTATAAGTCCAGATTTGAAGCCTTGTCAAATAGGCTGGGTGGCTTATCTGAGTCTTACAAACTTAGTTGTTTTTTGAGTGGCCTTAGGAATGATATAAAGTTGTCGGTGAAAATGTTCAAACCAGATACATTGCTCACTACTTATGGTTTAGCAAGGATACAGGAGGAGTTATTGGGAGCTATGAGAAAGAATTCTAAAGGCCTATTACCCTTACCCGAACCCACAGCCACAAAATACCCTTATTATAGCCCAAACACAGCACCACAAAATACCCTTATTATAGCCCAAACACAGCACCAAAAGGACCTCCCAAAGCCTTAGTTACTATCCAAAAAATAAATCCAGCCCAAACGAAGAGTCGCAGGGATAAAGGACTACGTTATTATTGCGATTTGAAATGGAACCCTAACCATAAATGTTCCAGCCCAAAACTATTCCTTATTGAGGAGATAGAGGTGGAATTGGGAGAGGAAATGGGGAAAGAAGAACCCTTAGAAGGCCCAACACCCAACCTACAACCAGAAATTTCCCTACATGCCTTGTTAGGATCCCAAAACCCTAAAACCATGAGATTAAGAGGAAGAGTGGGAGACCAGGAGGTGGTCATACTTGTGGACTCGGGAAGCACCCATAACTTTCTAGATCCCTTAGTAGTGAGGAAAGGGAATGTGGAAGTAAAAGGAGATGAGAGGGTTAAGGTAAAGGTGGCCAATGGGGAGTTGCTCACTAGTGAAGGAAGATGTCCTGAACTAAGGTTTCGAGTGCAATGAATTAATTTTTTCACTGAGATCAAGTCTTGGTCTTGGCGGGTTGTGACATGGTGTTGGGAGTGCAATGGCTAAGGGAGTTAGGGCCAATACTTTGAAATTTTTCTGACCTAACCATGAATTTCCAGCAAGGTGGTAAGTCCATCCAGTTGAAGGGTTTAAGCCCTACTAACAGAATTGAATTTGGGGGATTAAATAAACATCATAAATTGGAAAATAGGGGATTATTACTGCAGTTGTTGGAGAATATTCCAGTCTCCAAAGGGGAAAAGGTTCCTGAGCAAATACAAGATTTGTTAAATCAGTTTACTAATGTGTTTGGGGAACCACAAGGGCTGCCACCTAGCAGGGCCCATGACCGCTCTATAACCCTACTGCCAAACACCCTACCTATTTCTGTTAGGCCTTACAGATACCCCTATTTTTAAAAAGAAGAAATAGAGAAGATTATGAGGGAATTGCTTAAGAATGGGGTGATTCAACCCTCTCAGAGTCCCTATTCATCCCCTATTTTACTGGTCAGGAAGACCGATAGGTCATGGAGGATGTGTGTCGACTATAGGGCACTCAATAAGGTCACTGTCAAGCATAAATTTCCCATACCAGTAGTGGAGGAGTTGCTGGATGAGCTGTGCAGGGCCCAGGCGTTCTCAAAACTGGATTTACGATCTGGTTATCACCAGATCAGGGTAAAAGAAGAAGACATTTATAAAACGGCCTTTAGAACACATGAGGACCATTACGAATTCTTAGTTATGCCTTTTGGGCTAACTAACGCCCCCTCTACATTCGAAAGCCTCATGAACGACATATTCATGCCATACTTAAGGAAATTCATCTTGGTGTTCTTTGATGATATCTTAGTCTATAATAAGACAGCTGAAGAATATACTCATCACTTACAACTAACTCTGGAGAGTTTAAGAAGGCATAGCTTGTTTGCTAAACCATCTAAGTATAGTTTTGCTTGTGCTGAAGTGGCTTGTTTGGGGCACCTGATTTCGGCAAAAGGGGTAAGAGCAGATCCTAAAAAAATCAAAGCCATGGAAGAATGGCCTTTTCCCACTACACTTAAGGCCTTGAGGGGCTTCCTTAGCCTTACGGGCTATTATAGAAGATTTATAAAGGGATATGGTGGTATTGCTAGTCCCCTAACCAGTTTGTTAAAAAAGAATCAGTTCTGCTGGACAACAGAAACTGAAGAGGCCTTCATTAAGCTAAAAACAACAGTGACCCAAACCCCTGTCCTGGCCCTACCAAACTTCACACTACCTTTTGTCATTGAGTGTGACGCCTCAGGAAAGGCCATTAGAGCAATACTTATGCAAAGAAACAGGCCCATTGCTTATTTTAGTCAGGCCCTAAAGGGAAGAATTTTGGCTTGGTCCACCCATGAGAAGGAATTGTATGCATTGGTGGCTGCTATACAGAAGTGGAGACCCTACTTAATTAAACAGATTTTTACTGTTAAGACCGATCACCAAAGTCTTAAATTTCTCCTAGAACAAAAGATAGTGTCTCAAAACTCTTGGGGTATGGCATAAAAGTGGAGTACAAGAAAGGGACTGAAAACAGGGTGGCTGACGCACTATCTAGAAGGGATGAGGGCACTAAACAAAAGCTAGAATTTAACTTGACTGCCTTGACAGGACCTACTGCATAATGGTGGGAAGAAACTAAGAAGGGGTACTCTCAGGATCCCTACACTGAGAACCTATTGAGTTTGGTACAGAAGAAGTAGTTACCTATAAACTTTACAGCAAGGGAGGGCTTGCTTTATTACAAGCAAAGGCTATGTGTGGCTAACCATGGGGACTCTAGACTGAAAATACTGCAAACACTCCACAGTGGGCCCTTGGGAGGACATTCAGGCTATGACAAAACGTTACAGATGGTAAAAAGGGAATTCTATTGGCCCAAGCTCAAAAATAACCTTTAGAAGTTTATAAGGGAGTGTGAGATTTGCCAAGTGGTTAAGATTGATCAATCCAAACCCAGTGGGTTATTACAACCCCTTCCAATTCCCTCACAACCATGGATCCACATAACCATGAATTTTGTGGAGGGATTACCAAGTTCCCAGGGTTTCAACAGTGTGTGGGTTGTGGTTGATAGGCTCACTAAGCACTCCCATTTTATTCCTCTAAAACACCCATTCTCAGCCAAAACAGTGGCGCACAATTGTTTTTTAAACATGTCCTAAAACTACAAGGGATACCCTAATCCATTATTTCTGACAAAGGGAGCATTTTTACAAGTATGTTCTGGCAGGAACTCTTCAAGATTCAAGGCATCCAACTCACCTTTAGTACTTCCTACCACCCTCAAACGAACGGCCAGACAGAAGCCGTAAACAAATGCTTAGAGAACTACCTTAGATGTTTTGTGGGTGATCAACCGAAAATGTGGGCACACTGGGTTCCCTTAGTGGAATGGTGGTATAACACCAATCACCATTCCTCTACCCGCACCACCCCTTTTGAAGCTCTCTACGAGTACCTCCCGCCCATAACTAATCCAATACATACCTGGAACTACAAAGCTGGAGGCCGTGGATGAAGATCTAAGATCCAGGGACAAGATATTACAACTACTCAAGCACAATTTGCACAGGGCACAGAGCAGGATGAAAAAGTATGCAGATTTAAAGAGAAATGAGCAAACTTTCTAAGTAGGAGAGTAGGTCTATCTTCAGCTTCAACCTTACCGACAGATGTCTTTGGTGCAGAGACATAATGTGAAGCTTTTGCCTAGGTTTTTTGGACCCTATAGGGTTGGCGAGGTAACCTATAGACTAAGTCTTCCAGCATCGTCTTCAATCCACCCGGTATTTCACATTTGTCAGCTCAAAAGGAAGTTAGGGCAGCAAGCCACAGTAGCCCCGATCTTACCTCCTATGGATGAAGACAGCGTAATTAAACCAGAACCAGTTGAAGTGTTGGCTAGAAGGATGCGGAAGGCAAGAAACTAGGCAGTCGTAGACCTGCTGGTTCGTTGGCAAGGGCAGAACTGTGAGGACGCATCATGGGAGCCCTTCTATGAACTGAAGAAAACCTACCCACACCTTGTGGGCAAGGTGTTCTAAGGAGGGAGGCTTTGTCACACGTAACAGGCTAAGGGGCCGAGCTATTTGTGGACTAGGGGCACGGGAAGCTTGGGCCGGATGAGAAGGAATCATGCAGATGGGCTTGGGCCCAATTCATACGAGTTAGGCCTTTAACGGCATAACAATATTATCATTTACTGTTTTGTCCTTTTATGTTGTTATTCAGACTTGTTGTTAATTGGTTGAAGGCTCTGACAAAGCCGTTAGCAGTAGTGGGCACTATAATTCACAGTAGGCATGTAATTGATCATTATCGAATATTCAACAAAAATATATGCTCTGAGGTTCTTTTCTTCCTCGTCTATCCTTTTCTCTCAAGTGTCTAGAGGACTCTCACCCTCTAAGTGAGCCCAACCCTTATTTCCGTTCCTGTTATATTAAGAGTGTTACAGTTTCGATCACTTTATTTTACTCCCTCTTTCTTTATCCACACTCGTTATCGAGGTCTCCCTTACCTTCTCTCGAGTCTTGTAGCCGTCTGAATCATTGAGATCAGTGACGACCGACCTACAACACCAAGCATCCTCTCAGTCGCCGGCAATACCCCTTCCGAATCTCCCTTGGTTTGGTGCTCAATTTGTGCAGCTGGTAGAGCTGAGTGAGATCGTTTACATTCCTAATAAGCATCTCGCATAATGTAATGTGACAGAATAATCGTGCAGTCTAAAATGAGAAGCCGCACATGCCCAAAGGATTCATTTGAACAAATAACCTCCAATAATAATAATAATAATAATAATATAGAAGAAGGTGCTAATGTTTAATAAGGCATACTTTGGAGGATTGCCGTGGGTTTGAGGAACAGCAATCTTCCACACATTTCAGCAGAATAGAATTACCCTCTCTCTATCACTCCAAGACTGGAGCCCGAGAGCAGGAAATCCCGTCTTTTATCGGGTTCTTTCAACTCGGCCGAAGGAGCATCAAGACCTTTCCGATATGTTCTGTTTTTTATTGTTGGAATTACGCAGGTCCCCGTTCTTCATCACTTGAGATCATCTTTACTCAGATACAACATTCAGAATCACTTGCCCAAAAAGAAAAAGAAAAAGAAAAAAACCTTCATAACACATCCTTGTTATATACCGCAAAAACACGTGCTTATTTTAACCCTGAACTGAAGATTATTTCACAACTTCTTCCCCATGAGTACCCGTTAGTACAGAGTTCAAACCAGCTAATTTTCTACTTTTCTATAACTGAACTCAACCCTCAATTTATGTGAGTAGCTGATCATCGAAGTTCAAACAGTGAAAACTTCCATGAATTCAAGACATGCTCGATCTTCTTTTGATCTAAAGTATTGTTCAATAGAAGTATTACATCATCATCATCATGATTCTCACAGCAAACCATCCACATAAACGTAGTTAGCCATGACATAAAATCATAACCTCACACTCAGCATCTCTGCACAAATAAATTAAATTTGAGCTTGATGCGACAAGAATTCCGCTGTCTACATTTAGCTTGCTACCAAAATAACAGTTCTTCAGGTAAATTTTATTTATTAATGATCTATACCTTAACTACCCGACCAAGAATTATGGGCAGACAGAGTCTTTCTAGCTGCCTTGCCTTTCTTTATAATCAAAGACAGAAACTGCTGGAGTGGAGTAGAACAGCTACTATGAACCTTTAAACACAGACTGCCTAGAAAACAAAACAGGGAAAGAACACGGAGAGAAGAAGGAAGAGGGTAGGGGTACCGGGAGGGTTTGCAACACTCTAAAACAGGACGTGCTAATTTATGTTCATTTTATTCTCGAGGGAAAAAGAAGAATTATTCCTTTGCCGCTGAAATGCATTCCAGGAACTCATCGCCTATCCCTATTTATTCTGAAGTAGGACCTATGTGATTCTCTTCCATCAAAGAAAGGAAAAGCCAATCAATAGAACTGGTTGTTTACCTCCTCGAACATGAAAATGTCAGTGGCAAGTGCTTCAAGCTAGACACGTCAAACAATTCCATAAACCTCTGATCTGAAACTCTAGCTTTAGCAGCTGCAAACCTCTGGTACTCATCAAAGACAGATGTCAGGCACCACCTTTGCAATTTTCTCAAGCATCCCACCAGACAACCAGTTCGATGCTGGAAACAAAGCGAGCAACCATCAACAAATTAGAACTTTAGAAAAAATAAAATCAGGTATGGAGAGAATAAAGATCCGTCCATAGACATACCTTTCCACGTTTACAATGAATTAAAACTGGGTGATTCCTTATATCTGCATTGCATGCATTAGAAGTGAATATAACCAGTTACTTAAAGAATTAACACCACAATCGAACCAGACATAAAACCGTAAGATGTATGAATCTTTCAGTACCAAGGACAACTTTTAGTGCTTCACGAATTGTATTCTCTGGGATGTTCACGAAAGGTTCCTGGATGCACACAATTTGGACATAACGTTGTTAAATTCAATATCATGTCAAATATTAGAACTTGCAGTACACGAAAAGGGGCAACTCATAGTTTTAACTAGAGTACTATTCTACTCACAAGGCTCAAAAAAGATATCACTCTTAATACCAAATAATTTAACAACTCAGGCTACAAGTATATTATTCAATTTGAAAACCAACATGGAATTTTAGATTCCTGGGGTTTCATTTGCTGGCATCGATTAATACACAATTTTCGCAGCTCTAGAATCGCCAGCTATCACCATTCATCATATCAGCTAATGCTTATTGGTACTAAAAGAGTGTGTTCTCCACCATTATAATTGCCATGTCACCGGTATGGTGCTCAGTGATTGTTGCTATCACAAATCTCCACGGTATCAACCAGGTACAGACAATTATATTTACATATGAAAACCATCCTCATAGGTATGATCCTTGGTAATTGTTTCCATGCGGTATCTCTCCATCAGATAAAGCAAGTTTTTAGGAAAGCAAAAGAGGAAACCATACACGTACATAGAGATAAAACTGGTGAAAACGATTTGACAGAACATCCATGCAACGGAAAACATGGCCCATGTAAGTTCCCATCCTCTCTCACAATCAAAAATAGAAGATGGACAATGGTGGCAGCAGAAATCATATTACTCAGATCAGCCAAAACAATCTAGAAGGCATGTCAATAATGTAAATAAAAGATTCAGGGCAAAGGTTATTCTTATCTTTTAAGAATACACCTAAGCATAACCAGTGTACCATCAATACCTAAAAGTACACAAACACAGCCAATGAATGAAATACTCACAACAGAATTCCAGCAAATAGCATAGCCGATAGCGGATAGAAAATGGAAAATATTATAAATGTAGAGGAATAGAAAACCAAAAACCAAGATATATCTCTAAACCTTATCGATGAAACAATCAATGAGACTCTAAGCAAATTTGAGGACAGTACAGCTACAATTGAAACGTAAAATTAATACTAAAACTTTGAGCAAATTTGAAGATGACCTTAAGTGATTTCTTTTGTCCATCAAGGTATTGGAACTTAAAATAAAATTATATATCTCAGAAGCACAAAGCAGAATTTTACAATACTAAAACTATTATTACTGTTACAAGAAGAGAAAAGAAGATAAGGTTGTCTTTATTTGTGACTAATCAACAGGAGAAAGGCAAAATGTAAAAGTTACTAGATAGGTACTGTGATTTCATTCATTCAGAGTTACCAGAAAAATCTAGAAGTTTTGACTCCCGAGTCTATGATCCAAGACATCAAGTGAAAAAATCACCAAATATGTCATGTTATGCAAATGAACATACAAGATTGATTAAGGCAAAACTGCATTGGAAAGACGTAATGAAATCTTATAAAGAAATATGCACCACAGTCCGGGTGATAACAGTAGAAACAGTGTGTAAGTGCAAAGGAACTCACAAGGAATGCTCCTTACTTAGGTTGGGTCACATGGTTTCATGATTTAGTTATACTCGATAAGGTATTGTGTGCTTTCTACTAATCCTACACACCTGCACACAAGCTTATCTCAGGTCAATACAGTTTTTTTTTTCATTTGGCAAGATTTAGTCTTACACTCACGAACACCCCCCACCTCACCACTTTGACATCATATATCATGCTCATTACATACTTGAACTGGAAATTGTTGAGATCATGAGCTTTAAGCAAGTCTACGAACTGGTCTGAATTTTTTATATCAATTTTTATGGTGATGCATTGAAAATGAATAACTATATTCTAAAGTACTCTCTACACCGCACACCATTCACTTGACATAATTTGACTTAAAAGATAAATTTTAAAATTTGAATCTTATAAATCAAATTATACCATGTGCATACCGTGTGATGTAGAGGCCTTAGAATAGCATTTCTCATTGAAAATATACAAAACAATAATGTTTACTAGTAAATATACTGTGAACCTATCACCACAGCGAAGGCATCGATCTAAGCCCAGGATTTTTGTAGTTAACAAATCAAATCAAACAACACATATGAAAGACACTGACTCGTTTGTGTATCGAATAAGGGGGAGAAAAGACAAATTGGAAGACAAGAAAAAATTTGGTGATTAACAACAGAATACAAGGAATACTTTGGAAATACGAAAGCTAGAAAGCTAGGTAAGTAATTCTATAATGTAGATTATGCACACATAAGTCCCACTGCATTAATAGTAGCACACTATAACATTCAAAATAGAAAATACATGTGAATACAAAGGCCAGAAATCTCAAAGGATTCCGTCTAGAAAGATCTACAAAATTTGAACTTATTGTGTTTTTTCAAGATGCATATTTTCCGAATTCCCATATCCACGAAATCAAATTAAGGAGTATAAAAAGCATATTAGACACCAAATATTAGCAATAATTATGAAACAACGATGAAAAATAACAACGGTAACAATCGCAAATTAAAGAGACACGATAATCTAACTAGTAGGTTTATCACGAAGATCAGCATTAGTGGGAATTCACGAAGGTAACATCTTTAATGGTAGTTTAGATAGCACTTAAGGTACGATTCAATGAGAATTATTGTAATTCAACTAACTACCACCATTAGATATAGAAAAAAAAAATCTAACATGATCCATACATAATTAGAAACATTTTCTTCCAAATCCTTACGTGAAGCGAAATAGACTAGCAGTGGTAATTTAGCTTAAAACAACTCAACAACGAGAGAATTAGGCTGTATTTACACACACATATATATACCTTATAACCTTCAATCCCGAATTGGAAAAGCTTGATCCCGTTGGACTTGAGAAACTCCATGTTCGCCGCCGGATATGGTTCCGGACACAGACATCTAAATGATCCACAACAGAAGACGAAAAACCCTATATCCATCAATCCATTTGTATATCTAGACTTATATGTCTATATATGTATATCCATGTTCATAAATGCGTATAAATATGTATGCATAGACATATATATGAAGAGATGAAAGAGAAAAGGAGAGGAGCGGTTGCTAGAGTAGTTGTTACATGATGGAGCGGAGGCCTAGGGTTTGGAGGAAGGAGAAGTTGGCGGAGTCAGGGAAGCCGGAGCGGAAAATGCCGTTATCGACCATGGAGAAGTTGAGAGGGGGAATATAGGGGTTCTCTCCATTGCAGTCATCATCGTCTGCAGCGGGAACGGACTTGAGGTGATTAACGACGGCTGCGGGGGAGGAGACGACCTCGATCGTCCGGCAAATCTCTTCCTCTCCCTCCGGGAGCCCTTCCAACTTCATTGAATTGAAAATGGAATGTAGAAATAGATATCATATAAAGGAGGAGTCTAGAAAAGCAATAGCGATGGAGAGTCTATATTTATAGTGAGACAGAGAGAGAGAGAGAGCGAAAGGCGGGTTGGAATCGCGGAGGATATTCGAGGCTGCTTTGGCCTCCCTACTCTTTCTTTTTTCTTTTTTTTTCTTTTTCTTTTTCTTTTCTATTTGACAGTTGGAAGAACAAAAAAAGAAGAGATTTTAGAGAGAGGTTGATTGTCAGAGTGCTCTGTGTGCAGTGATTAGGAGAGAGATTCAAAAAAAGAGAGTTTTTTTTTTTTTCCTGACAAAATAGAATTAATTAAATAAAGTAACGATACAAACATCTTTTTTATATGATTATATTTTAAATTGAAGATATTTTTATAAATATATTATTTTTAAAAATTACTGTATAAAAAGATCTCTCATTTGATTATGAAAAATTTTATATGTTTATTATTTTCTTTTAATAAAATAATCAAATAAATATTTTCTTTTCTTTTAATAAAATAAAAATGCTATTAATATAGAAAAAAAAAATTCATAAACTGAATAAATGCTCATTAAACCATCACATGTTTCTTTGCCCGAAGTTAGGGAGAGATCACTTGAAGTCACAGAGCTACATTGATCGTATTGAATGAGATCTTTTTATGGAATCGATGATGAAATAACATTGAATTTATATAGTCCACCCATCTTATTCTTAAGAATTATGTTATATACAAATAAATTTGCGTATCAATTTACGTATTAATATTGTTGTCTTTATATTTTAAATTTAAATTAGCACTATTTTTAATAAAATATATTTTTTGACTAATTATATTGAATAAATATGTGTATTAATACAAAAAAATCGCTTACAACTAGATTTTTACTATTCTTAATTATAAAATATATTTTTACAACTTTTTAATCCATAACGAAAGCGGAAGAAATATATATTTATATAATTAAAGTAACTGTACACTTATAATATTTGAATATGTTTTTGTAAAATGATATTATTTTTATAAAAATATTTTTAATTTATAAAAAAAATTAATTTTCCATATAATATTGACACACTGAAAAGTGGGAGACGGCAGGGAAGAGAGCTTGGGATTTGGAGTTTGGACTAAAGCCAAGATGGGGTTTTTTGTTTAATATTTGAGAACAATAAAGTGGAAAACGGCGTGGAACAGAACGAAGTTACAAAGTATAGATACAAATAATGAAAATAAATGAACAAATAAATTCGAGATGGTCAAGGAGGAAGCGCGTGGAAAGTTACTTCTTTTTTTTTTTTTTTTTTTTTTTTTATGAGCCCGGAAATTCTGAGAATATGTTATTATTTATTTTTTTAATGAGTAAGGTTAGTTACAAGTTTTCAAAGGAAAATTGTGTCCAAGTCTTTTATAAAAAATGAATCTTAATAGAAAACTTTACAATTTTTTAAGGTGAGGTCCACTACAAAGACTTATATTGTACAAATCATTTTTCCTTTTAATTCTATTAGACGATGGCCAAAGGTATTATATATTATTTTTTGAGAAATCTTAGAGTTATAAATAGATTTTATAAAATTAAACTCATAAATTAATATAGTTTTATTTAATATGTTATACATATTTTACAATAAAAATAGTTTTACAATCTAATGTATTACATTAATACACGTCAGTTTCTAATTTTTTTTTATAGAATCTTTTTATAGTTAAAATATATATTTTTTAATTAAAATATATCGTTCTATCACTAACCTATGATTTATATATTGGGAGCTCATTTAGTAATTATGGTGTAAAATACCTAATAAGTAATAAAGTCATCCGTGTTTCAAGGATACCTAATAATTTTTATTAATGGTGTTAGTAAAATTTATTATTTAAAGATCATGTGATAAAATCGATATTGTCTTAAATGATTGTAAATATTAATCCAAAAGAAAATGCTATTGATGATTCAAAACAACTCATCTTTATTTTAAGTGGAAATTATATTTTTAATTTCTAAATTATTATTGTTTGTGAAATATTTATTATAAATTATTATTGATGGAATCATCACCTAAACTATGGTTATTTAAATTATCGGTTAAGACCTAACCGTATGATCATTTCAAACATTTCATTTTTAATTAATTTTAACGAGTAGACTTTTATTAAGAAGTAACAATATGTGACATGATCTGTTAATTCAATACGACCACGATACGATAATAACGGGATTTGGATAAAAACGGATTAACCTGTTAAGACAAGATTACTTAACAGGTTGATAGCGGGTCAACTTATTTTGACCCGTTATAACTTTTTATGACCTATTAAAAAAATTAAAGTTATAATTATACCCTTATATTTAAAAGAAAAATTGTTGAAATTTTAATTTCGATATTTTTATTATTTAGATTGTAATTTTAGACTTGTAGTTAGTTTTATATTTTTTTTTATAGATATTATGATTTTAGGTATGTTCAACCTACTTACATAAACAGGTTGAAAACAGGTCGAATCAGATCGAGTTAACCTATTTTGTAATATTCACTAACAGGTCAAAACGGATTGATACGAGACGACCCGTTATATTAATAAATCATGTTAGAATTTGAGATTTTGACACGGTAAGGTTAACGGGTCGTGTTTGGATTGATTTATATAGTATAATATACATGCCTTAACATGATCTATTAATATGATTTGACATTCTTATTTTTATTGTATAAACTAAATTAAAACAAAATCACATAATTTAGGATATTAATTATCTCTAAATTTTATAATGACAGTGAAAATTGGAAAAATGGTGTCATAATTTCTGATGATTAGATTGGTTGGATCAGTGAGCTCAGGAGAAAAAATAAAAAACAAAACAAAACAAAAGCTCAACCAAACCGGCGTGTATCCAATCGCTTTAGAGGAGCGTGTGGTTGGCACGTCAGTCTCCAAAGAAATCCATCTCCCCCACGTCCGAGTTATTTGCAAGGGAATGTTCCTGTGCTTTTCCCGTCACAAAAGTTGCGTCCATTGCTTACAACGACAAATAGAGGCCTAGAGGGTTATCAAATCAAATAGAGCCGACCATATATATATATATATATATATAACGTCTATTGTAATTATAATTGACATTTTCTTGTGAGTTTTTGGATTGTGACCAATTCAAATATTGCTACAGCCTTGCCTTTTGTTTTAACAAAACCATCACTATAAAAAAAATTATTTATTTGTAATTAATTAATTATAGTAAAATAATTATTTTTAACTAAAATTTTTTATAAATAATCTTTTAATTATAATAAATTGATCGTAAATTTCTTTTTTTTTTTTTAGTGAATAATATTTTAAAAAACAATTCGGAACAGCTAAAATAATGGGGAGGAAGACGTGACAGATAATGCAAACTTTATCATTCTCCCAGTCATGGATATATGAACGAATGAAAATGTTTCTTTGAGAAGGTTGTCCTTTTTCTTATTTTAATAATGAGTATTTTTTTGAAGGTGCAGGGGGAGGGGAGGGTACATTCGGAGGAATATGCTGCTGTGACTGTGAGAGAGAGAGAGAGAAGGGTACTTACTGTCCTTTTGGATGCTAGTGATTTGAATCCCTGGGCCACGTACTTTTTTTAGAATTAATCTTTGCATCATTTTATACACCACACATAATAATTTTTTTTATTTGTTTTTTTTATTAAATGTGTATTATATGGATGATGAATAAAAAATATAAATATTTCAAGAAGAGTAAAATAAAAAAAAATTTTAAAAAATATAAAAAACACATTAGTATGTGGTGTGTAGAATGATGCATAGCATTACTCCTTCTTTTATTCTCTTATGAACTTCGTCGGTTTCTGCACAATTCCACGCCACAAAGCGCACAAAAGTATTCACCACCTACCTCTCGCAAATATTCCTCTTTTGTTTACTCATCGATCATCGTCGCCGTCGTGTGCTGATCGTTAATATTGTTGGGGGAGACGACATTATTATAGATGGCGTCGCCATCTGCTGAGGCACTGCCTGATCACAACCATCAACTTTTTGAAACATTATTATTAATTAGCAGTACACTACTTTCGGTAATTAATTTGTTCGATGAGATTGGTCTTTGATCTTCGTCAATGCTGACATTATTATTATGATCTTGATCGGTTTCTGAGAAATTTAAAAATGATCTCCAGAACTACTCCCCAATTATGTCGAATTTACTTCTTTTTAAGCGTTTAACCTTTTGTTATTATGGCATTTATCTGTTGAAAGTGACAAACTGATAACTATCGGAATATTCTTTTGATAAAACCAAACCTTCCAGCCCAAAGCTAGCTCTGGATTTATATATTCGAAGTCTCCCTATTTTTAAGAAGAAAATGACTGAGGCTTGTTTGTTTTTAAAAAACTATTTCATATCATCTCATCTTTATAACTTTTTCAAATTTCAATATAAAAAAAAATAAACAATTCAATTTTTTCAAATCCATCTCATCTAATCTCACCTATTCATTACAATTTTCTTAAATTTCAATATAAAATAAAATAAGCAATTCAACTTTTTTAAATCCTAAAATAAAAATAATATTAAAAAATATATTCTAACAATACTTTATTTAATTTTTTAATTTTAATCTCAACTCATTTCCGAAAACAAACGAGGCTAGGGAAACAAGTACATTGGGTTGCGTAGGAGTAAAAAAAATCGATAAACCGATAAACCAGACCGAACCGGTGGATTGGTCCAGTATAGGGTTCAATCCAGTCCAGTACCGATTCTATTTTTCTCAAAATCGATCGAAATCGATTCTATTATAATATATCACTATAGTCTATAATATAATTATAATATATTATAATATATTATCACTACATTAATATATATAATATATATACTATATTATATATTATATTATGTACTATACTGGAAAACTCAAACCGAAACTGGTAAAATCAGAAGTACCGGTTTAGGAATGTATTCGGTATGCTATCGGTTTTTCAAATCTCAAAACCGGTATATACCGGTTCGGGTCTAAAATATGTCCAAAATCGGACCAATTACACCCCTAGTGTTGTCCATGTTGTTTTAGGTCTTGGTTTAAGCAAAGCACAATTAATTCTCCAGCTTGCAATACACGAATACTCACTCATGCCAAGTTGATGACGAGTTTCATAAGTATCTATGAGACGGAGGGGCGCCCATAGGGAAAGCTATATATATATTACTTCCTCACCTAGTTCTCACACCATTCTTGACAAGCACATAATCTCTCTCTATTTTTTTTTCTCTCTTGAGTAAGCATTTAGGCTCTGGAGCTTTTTTAATATTACTTTAGTTTATTCTACGTAGTACACTTCACCACCAAGAGGAGATACTTGAGGCTTACTGGATTTTTTGGCTAGGTTGGATAAACTCGTAGAGCAACTAGAAAAGCTGTGCTTGAGGTATTTCGCTATGAAATTTTACATTGGTATTAGAGCATTATAGTTTCTTCCAGTTTATTGAAAGCCTCTGTTTTTCGCATGTTTTTTTTAACTACGTTGAGTGCCATTTTGTTTCTTCATGTTTGAGACATGTTCGTGTTTCTTGAGAAAATTAATGAAGCAATAACAAACACCATGTAGTGTTGTGAGCACCATCCACGCACTGTGGTGCTGCTGTGCTCACCAGGTGCTACACGCACAGTGGTAGTGCTGAGCCCACTAGGTGTTTTGAGCACCGTGGTACAACACACCAATGGTGTTGTGCACACTAGTGAATGCCCCTCCATCCTAGAGCAACATTGAGATGTGGCTGCAGTTCGAGTGCTGCTGTATTTTTTTTAACAATACTGTTCATATGAACAATACCCTAATTTAAGGAAGAATATGACTTTAGTCATTTGCAGAAAAACGGGCCTAGGCCATCCAGCCAATACTTTTTTTTTAAAAAAGGCCTGGGCCGATTTCATAACCTAATGTTCAGTGTCCCAATTTTTTTTACACTACAAAAAGAAAATAAAGAAAGTGGCACACTTGGGTTTTAGACCAAGGACCATCTCATAAAACTAGGGGGTTGGGCGCGCCACTGGACTACGACCTTCTCTTGGTCTATGTGGAGTTTTTTAAATGTATTTATTATACATTTGCTCCTTATATATAAAAAAAAGTTCTTTTTTTTGCATGATTTATCTGTCTTAATACATGCTATTTTTTTTTACATGTTATTATATTCATGTGATCTTTTTTTAATATTTTAGATTAAATATGATTACATGTATATGTGAAATGAACATGTGAATATATCCTTATTTTATCAATTATGCTTGTTAGGCTTGTATATTTAGACATTAGCTTTCATTTTTTCTGAGTGATAAAATAGAAAGTTTCCACTAAATAGTCTTAGTTAATATTGTTAGTGTGAATAATAGATTGAAAAGATTACGGTGACCCTAGTAAGAACTGTAAATGCACTGTATAGTCAAAGGATTGCAATGAATTCAGTAAAAATTGTAAATGCATTGTTGAGGAAAAAANATGATCTTGATCGGTTTCTGAGAAATTTAAAAATGATCTCCAGAACTACTCCCCAATTATGTCGAATTTACTTCTTTTTAAGCGTTTAACCTTTTGTTATTATGGCATTTATCTGTTGAAAGTGACAAACTGATAACTATCGGAATATTCTTTTGATAAAACCAAACCTTCCAGCCCAAAGCTAGCTCTGGATTTATATATTCGAAGTCTCCCTATTTTTAAGAAGAAAATGACTGAGGCTTGTTTGTTTTTAAAAAACTATTTCATATCATCTCATCTTTATAACTTTTTCAAATTTCAATATAAAAAAAAATAAACAATTCAATTTTTTCAAATCCATCTCATCTAATCTCACCTATTCATTACAATTTTCTTAAATTTCAATATAAAATAAAATAAGCAATTCAACTTTTTTAAATCCTAAAATAAAAATAATATTAAAAAATATATTCTAACAATACTTTATTTAATTTTTTAATTTTAATCTCAACTCATCTCCGAAAACAAACGAGGCTAGGGAAACAAGTACATTGGGTTGCGTAGGAGTAAAAAAAATCGATAAACCGATAAACCAGACCGAACCGGTGGATTGGTCCAGTATAGGGTTCAATCCAATCCGGTACCGATTCTATTTTTCTCAAAATCGATCGAAATCGATTCTATTATAATATATCACTATAGTCTATAATATAATTATAATATATTATAATATATTATCACTACATTAATGTATATAATATATATACTATATTATATATTATATTATGTACTATACTGGAAAACTCAAACCGAAACTGGTAAAATCAGAAGTACCGGTTTAGGAATGTATTCGGTATGCTATCGGTTTTTCAAATCTCAAAACCGGTATATACCGGTTCGGGTCTAAAATATGTCCAAAATCGGACCAATTACACCCCTAGTGTTGTCCATGTTGTTTTAGGTCTTGGTTTAAGCAAAGCACAATTAATTCTCCAGCTTGCAATACACGAATACTCACTCATGCCAAGTTGATGACGAGTTTCATAAGTATCTATGAGACGGAGGGGCGCCCATAGGGAAAGCTATATATATATTACTTCCTCACCTAGTTCTCACACCATTCTTGACAAGCACATAATCTCTCTCTATTTTTTTTTCTCTCTTGAGTAAGCATTTAGGCTCTGGAGCTTTTTTAATATTACTTTAGTTTATTCTACGTAGTACACTTCACCACCAAGAGGAGATACTTGAGGCTTACTGGATTTTTTGGCTAGGTTGGATAAACTCGTAGAGCAATTAGAAAAGCTGTGCTTGAGGTATTTCGCTATGAAATTTTACATTGGTATTAGAGCATTATAGTTTCTTCCAGTTTATTGAAAGCCTCTGTTTTTCGCATGTTTTTTTTAACTACGTTGAGTGCCATTTTGTTTCTTCATGTTTGAGACATGTTCGTGTTTCTTGAGAAAATTAATGAAGCAATAACAAACACCATGTAGTGTTGTGAGCACCATCCACGCACTGTGGTGCTGCTGTGCTCACCAGGTGCTACACGCACAGTGGTAGTGCTGAGCCCACTAGGTGTTTTGAGCACCGTGGTACAACACACCAATGGTGTTGTGCACACTAGTGAATGCCCCTCCATCCTAGAGCAACATTGAGATGTGGCTGCAGTTCGAGTGCTGCTGTATTTTTTTTAACAATACTGTTCATATGAACAATACCCTAATTTAAGGAAGAATATGACTTTAGTCATTTGCAGAAAAACGGGCCTAGGCCATCCAGCCAATACTTTTTTTTTAAAAAAGGCCTGGGCCGATTTCATAACCTAATGTTCAGTGTCCCAATTTTTTTTACACTACAGAAAGAAAATAAAGAAAGTGGCACACTTGGGTTTTAGACCAAGGACCATCTCATAAAACTAGGGGGTTGGGCGCGCCACTGGACTACGACCTTCTCTTGGTCTATGTGGAGTTTTTTAAATGTATTTATTATACATTTGCTCCTTATATATAAAAAAAAGTTCTTTTTTTTTTTTTTTGCATGATTTATCTGTCTTAATACATGCTATTTTTTTTTACATGTTATTATATTCATGTGATCTTTTTTTAATATTTTAGATTAAATATGATTACATGTATATGTGAAATGAACATGTGAATATATCCTTATTTTATCAATTATGCTTGTTAGGCTTGTATATTTAGACATTAGCTTTCATTTTTTCTGAGTGATAAAATAGAAAGTTTCCACTAAATAGTCTTAGTTAATATTGTTAGTGTGAATAATAGATTGAAAAGATTACGGTGACCCTAGTAAGAACTGTAAATGCACTGTATAGTCAAAGGATTGCAATGAATTCAGTAAAAATTGTAAATGCATTGTTGAGGAAAAAAGAAAAAAAAGGAATGTAATAGTCTTGAAAGAACCATCATTGTAAACTAACCCAACATGTTACCGTAGTCTAAGTAGCTGTCTTTGTAGACTAGCCCAACAAGTTATTGTAATCTGAGTAGCTGTCCTTGTAAACTGGCCTAAAAGGTTACTTAAGTTTTAGTAGGATCTATCATTACGTGTGATGAGGGCTAGATGACTACTTAAAATAGTGGAAGTATGGTTGAAATTAAGAAGGTTTTGATCTCTTATATAATTTTAGATTTGCGCAAAAATTAGGTTAGAAATTAATAATTAGACATTATGCCACAATAAATGATTTTGAAGTCTAGCAAATTTTTTATCTTGCGACATATTTGTTTTATTTTTCTTCTAGCTTAGATGGATGGGCAGATTTCTTAGATATGTATATAATATCCCATTTGCTTATTTTGTAGTGAAATGACATACAAGAGTATAGTTGCCGATTTGAACAAGGGAGAAAATTTGGATGGGGAGAAATGTGACATTTGACATTGCAAGATCTAATATATATTAGATGAGCAGAGGTCTTGGAGGCCTTAACTCATTCCCTGACTTAGCCTAAAAAAGGGATTCGGACAAACACAAAAGAGGTCAATAAGCCTATGATGGATGCGCTAAGAAGAATCGTTGCTATCATCATATTAAGCAGCATGCACAATGATCTCATTTGTGAATTCAAAACCTATGACATTGCCCAGAAGATGTGGCAAGTACTAGTGAAGTTTGGGAAAACTTCAGTCACAAGGTTACACAGATTGACTATGAGATTTGGCTCATACAAAATGCGCTTTGAACACACGATGAAGCAGTATCTTATGGCAATGTTAACCATGATATGCAAACTCAAGATAGTAGGTAACAACCTGACTGATGAGCAACAAGTACAGGGGATGATATGCTCACTACCAAATTCTTGGGAGACAATGAACCAAAATCTAATGCACAATGAGAACATCAAGGATTTTGAAGATGTGTCGCATCACTTGGAGCTTGAGGCTGAGTACCTAAAGGCTACTAATCCTAAATATTCAGCCTACATGGTTAAGTCTGTTTTGAGCCAGGCATCTATCCAAGCATAAGAAGTCTAAGATAGGGGTAGCTACTAGACAAGTGCATTAAAAGTCAAGGTCTTCTCAGTGCAGTAAAAGAGGTGAATGTGGGAAGAACAGGTCTAAGTTAAAGTGCTTCAACTAGGGAAAGAAAAACCACTTCCCCTGTGACTGCACTAAGCCGAAGAAGGTACACTTTAACCATTCTTGCTTTGTTTTTTGAATTAGCCATGTGATGGTTGTTCAATCCTATCCTATGTTTATTGTTGAGTCAGGAGCGATCG
Organism: Pterocarya stenoptera; assembly: GCA_003123785.1. Classification (NCBI taxonomy): domain Eukaryota; kingdom Viridiplantae; phylum Streptophyta; class Magnoliopsida; order Fagales; family Juglandaceae; genus Pterocarya; species Pterocarya stenoptera. Next base: position 57,116 of record QEOT01124008.1, read on the forward strand.
AGCACACAATGCTAGATAGAGCTGGATTTATGGAGTATCATTAAATTCTAGCTGGGAAACGTAATATCAATGTGGGGAATGGATCTAGCATCGAGGTGCTAGGATTTGGTACCTACAAACTAGACTTGCAGGTGGCCGCATTTTATTTCTCCATAATATACTATACACTACCGAGATCTAATGAAACTTTTTTTTTTTTGCAGTTACTTTACCAGGACTTGGTTTTCGGATTGCATTTGAAAAAAAATGGTGATTTCTTATATTTGGACAATATTTTTTATGGTTTTACTTTTCTATCAGACAATTTTATAATAATAGATTTGGATTACTCAAGTATGAATGAGACTATTACTTTTCTTTCAGCATCTGATAATCTGGATTCTTATAAATGACATGCTTGGCCATATAGGGCAAGAGAAAATGATTATATTAGCTAGAGAATGCCTTATAAGTGATTTCGTTAAGGTCACGTTGCTCACATGTAAACATTATTTGATGAAAAAAGTTAAGAGAAAACCGTTTGAAAAAGCTACTAGAGCATCTTTTCTATTGCAATTAGTCCACTTAGACATCTGTGATGCAACAAATATAAGGGCAAGACACAAGGGTCTTTATTTCATAACACTTATACACTACAAGAAATCAGGCATTTTGCAACGCTCAAAATCGTCGCAAATACTCCTAATAATCGCTGCATTTAATCATTTTCGATGATTTTTAAATCGCTTCATTTTGGATGCAATAAAGGCATCACTTCTGATCAATTTTAGCGTTAGGCAAAAATCATCGCAAAAAGATACTATTTCCGACGATTTTAGTCCGTCACAAATGTCCCAAAAAATGATAGAAATGGTACTTCTATTTACCATTAAATCGTTGAGAAAAATCAATTTCAGCGATATATATCGTCACAAAAGGTTAATAAATCACCAAAAAAGACTAGATTTTTTTTTCAACGATTATAAATTATCGTCACAAAAAGTTATTTCCAGTGGGATATATCGCCGAAATAGACTTATTGCATCGATTTTTGATCGCCGCAAATAAGTTTTTAGGCGAAAAAGTAGTTTCAACGAATTTTAATCACCGAAAAGGTTTTTCACAAAATAAAAAAAAAAATATACACAAACAGACCATGAAGCTCAAAACGAAAAAGATTTTCTAAAGCTAACCAGAATTCTCAAAAAACATTTCTTCTAGACGTAGCTGTAATTTAAAAAGAAAAACCAACTACAACCTAGTTGTAATTTTTGCTTAGGAAAGGACCACCACAAAACCAACATCACAACCACCACAATTAGCAATAACAAAAACAAAGGAAAATACAGAAACCATGTACTTCACAATAAAATGTAAAGCATACCAAGAAGAAAATCAGAGGCAAAAAAGGTACAAAATCCAATCCAAGCAACCCACAAGACCAACCCTCCTAAAAGAAAAAATGAAAGCTTAATAGCTAGGAAAAAAAACAAATGTTCAACACTGACTCTATGATGCTAGAAATGATTTACACCAAAAGATTTAAACCCAAAATTTCCTTTCCAGTCACAACACCAAAAGTGATTAGTAGTTAAGCTCACTGAAGCCTTCTCATAACCACAGTTTACAAAAAAAAAAAAAAAAAAAGTTTGTTTTGGACTCTATCCTAAAATTCTTAGTGGGCAAAGATTTTTTAAAGCTATCCAGAAATTCTAAAACAACGTTTCCTCTAGACTTTCATCCCTAGAATTCCTTAGAGGCTAGAGACTTTCAAAAGCCATCTAGAAAACTCCATTTAACATGGTCATTAAGAAGTACATGAACATATTTGAGCAAATATATTATAGAAGTAATTGGTTTATTCTTATTTATAATCCACTCGCCAACACAATGACCTCACTTAAGCTATACATACTAACCCAACATAGGCATCTTGGAAATACCTTGCCCTCCACCTTAAACTTTTGAAATTCATTCACATGTTATCTCAAGTCAAAATCACCAACCATCACTTACACAAATAGCAGCTAAAATAGATGCAGTTAATTATAAAATCTTTGAAAATGTGGCATGTATAGTGAGGAAACAGGAAAACCCCATTTAAAAGAAAAGAACTCTAACCTATTTGCAATTTTTTCTCAAGAAAAAATCACCACAAAACCAAAACCACAACCATGACAAACAACAATAGCATAAACACAAGAACAACGTACAAACCATGTAGATCAGAGTAAAACCTAAAGCATAGCAAGATGCAAATCAAATGCCAAAAATGTGGGAGACCCAATCCAAGCAACCTGCAGGACCAACCCACCTGATTATAAAAAAAAAAATAATAGAGAGAGAGAACTCAACAACTAGGAAAGAAAAAACAAACTACTAGATGCAAATACAATCACAAAGGAGAAAGGAACCAATAGTGGCTCTCAGATTCATGCCCCACAAAAAGAAGAGAATGGGGATCATGATGCATCGTGAAATAAAATCATTTGCCCAGTTGAAAGAAAAACAAGTTTTTGTTTCATATAAGCATGCCCCATAGAAAAAAAAAAAAAAAAAAAAAAAGAATGATAGGTTAAAGATGCATAATGATTTCATTCCATTTACAGTTGAAGCAAGTTTGGGAAATATTGGAATTAACTAAAGATTAAATTCAAGAAATTCCAAAATCTGGAAAAATCTTGAGGGTAGCAAACAGATTTATTAGAAAGTACAATATACCCACCACCCGATATGAGCAAGATTTTGCTACTCTATTGGAAAGACATGATATTTACAACTTACTGGAAATTAGGGTAGCAAAATCTTGCTCATATCTGGTGCTCTGGTACAATCTAACTTGAATAAGTTAGTTTCTTGCAGCCAACCCAATCACAATGAGACAAATGGAAAATAAAAATATATATATAATAACTGAAACTGTAGGTGAGCAAAGCCAAAGTTTCCCCATAATGATGGTCATAAAAGGTCCAACTCACCAGATATGAGCTAGCTATTACTTCTATGTATAGCCCCCAAAACACTTATTTCCATAAGGAAAGTATTCTATACATGACAAAGGCATAGAATTGTATTATGTACTTGAGCCAAGAAAGTATTCAAACTAAACCCACCACCCACGAATATTTAACCTCCACTACAACCATATTTACCAAGTCCATCACTACCTAATGACCAAAAGCTCCATAATCATTTCTCAAATTTGCGCAAACTTGCCCCATAAGCCTGGAGAGACAAGAGGGGAAAAAGTGAGGGATTTAAGCGTTTGAACTTTAACTTCATGACCTTTGCGGCGATTATGATCGCCGTAAACAAAGTCCAATTCCATCGTAAAAAGTGATGCCCGAGTAATAAAACAACAATTCCATACGATTTTAGTTCATCGCAACTAATTTTTACATTATTGCGGTGAATTTTTCAGTCATAGAAAATGAAAAAAAAAAATCGCTGCTATAAGTTTTTCATTTCTTGTAGTGAATTTTTTTGCTGCAAAAAGTTAAAAAAATCCTTGCAAAAAATCAGTTTCAAAACTTGATGTTAAAATTCCTTGGCGACATCAAAATCGTTGGACTTTTTGCGGCGGTTTTACTTCCGTCAAATACAAAATCGCCACAAAATGACATTTTTCTTGTAATGAATTATAGATGATTTCTCACGTTATGATTATGTCTATTTAATCTCTCATAAATTTGAAGCACTGGAGTGTTTTAGGTGTTACCTTAGTATGGTTGAGAATTAATTAGAAAAAACCTTAAAAGCTTTAAGGACTAACCATAGACGTGAGTATTTGTCTGAGTAATTTAAAAGGTTCAATGATAAAAAATTACTCAAGACACCGTTAGCGATGCCAAGTATGCCAATACCAAATGGCGTGGCAGAAAAAAAAAATCGAACACTGCTTGAGATGGTTAGGTCAATGAGGCGGAAACAAACATACAATTTCATATTAGGGATGCACTTTTGATTGCTGCCTACATTTTTAACCAAGTATACTCCAAATCAGTATTTCCCCCCCCCCCCATATTTATACCCCGGTGAGAAATCCATTTTGAGTAACTTATGGACATAGGATTTAACAAGTTTTGTTTACGATACTTTTCATAAATATGATAAGTTAGGCCTTACAGGAAAGAAATGTATCTTTATAAGGTACCTAGAACTCTCTATAGGGTATGTACTAATATGTAAACAATCTAATGGAAGTGTGACTGAAATTGAGTCGCAAGATGTAGATTTCATAGAATATGAGTTTCCAAATAGGAGTGAGATCGATAGGAGTTTGGAACTCCATGAGTTGAGAATGAGGAAGAGATTCCTCAAACTCCTATAGAATGTGAGAGTGACTTGCCTCCGAGTGGGAACACACCACTTGTTAATCAACCACAACGACCTTAGCCACGTAGAAGCACACATGAAAGTATTCCCCTGCGTCGTTTTGAAATCGAATGGGAAGCTTTCATGGTAACAAGATGATGATGAGCATAGGAAAATTCATAAAGCTCTCTCATCTTCAACTAAAGATGAGTGGATGAAATCACTGAATAATGAGATAGTCTATGGAGACCAACCAAGTCTAGAGTCAGGTAAATCTGCCGCCTGGATGCAATTGGGAACAAATAGGTTATAAAGGTCAAGCGCAAGTCAGATGGATCAATAGAAAGGTAAAAATCTTGCTTATTGGCAAAAAGATATACCCAACATGAGGGTATAGACTATAAGAAAACCTTCTCACTAGTGGTAAGACAAACCCGGATTCTCCTGATTCTCATAATAGTAGCCTACATGGATCTACAACACTATTAGATGGACGTTGAGACATAATTTCTAAATTGATAATTATATGAAAAGATATATATGGATCAACCCATAGGTTTTTTGGTCAAAGGTCAAGAGCGCAAAGTGTGCAAGCTCAAACGATCTATATATAACCTAAAGTAATCATCTAGAAAATGATATCTCAGATTTTATTGAGTCATTCGCTCGAATGTGTTTACGATAATTGTGGATGACCATTGTGTCTATGTCAAATGGTCTAAGAAGAGCTTCATTATATTGTCATTGTATGTTGACGGCATACTCCTGAATGGAAATAACAAAGTTGATAGTTACTACAAAAGAGTGGTTATCCTTGAATTTTGATATGAAGGATATGGGTAAGGCAGAATATATTCTAGAAGTTAAGATCTACAGAGATCGATTAAAGAGATTTATTTGTTTGTCCCAGCATATTTACATAAAGAAAGCTCTCGAATGCTTCCAAATGTGTGAATGTAAATCTATTGACACTCCTATTGTTAGAGGCAAGAGCTTGTCTTAAGAGATGTGTCTTACAAGACTCATAAATAAAATGGAAAAGATAACCCATTTCTCTGATGTTAATGTTGTGGGCAGCCTAATGTATGCAATGATGTATACTCAGCCAAATATATGCTATGCAGTTAACTTGGTAAGTAAATTACAATCTAACACCGAACTAACTCACTGGAAAGCAATTAACAAGATTCTGAGATATCTCAGGGGAACATCAGACTATGTGTTATGCTATCAAAGTTTGAATTTTCAGTTGGGAGATTACAACTATGTTGATTGGGGCAGTGATATAGATAAACACAAATTAACAACTTGGTATGCTTTTCTGCTCAACAATGGTATCATTACATGGAGCAGTAAGAAACAACCATATATAGTTTTATCTACCATAGAGGCGGAGTACATAGCTTGCTCAGCAGCAATTAAAAAAGTTGTTTGGTTACGAAGGTTTCTCAAGCATTTGAACATCGACTTGGATACTTCAGATCCGGTGATGATATTCTGTGACAGTATGATAGCTCTCGCATATGCTAAGAACTCAAAGCATAATGAAAGAACCAAACACATAAATATCAGATATCACTACATCAGAAGCATGGTGGTGCAAAAGGAGATAGTTGTGAAATACCTTTTTACGAGTCACATGGTTGCTAATCCCTAATAAAGCCAATAGCAGAAGATGTTTTTGTGGCTCATGTTTGGAATTTAAAACTGCGTAGATTGTGAATTTAATTTATGTTTCAGTTGACATTGAGATGTAAATTTTCCTTTGAGATATTAGTGCAATATGATTTTATTTAGTTCTTGTCTCTATCATATTGCTTTTAGAATACACACACATAAGGTATATCAACAAGTTTAAATTAGCACACTTGCATTGTACTCATAAGTACTTATCTAAAGGGATAAGTTGGTTGACACAAAAATATATCACCTTATATTGAAAACTAAGATGAATTCCATTGTACTGAGAGGACCATGCATGGAGGCGAGCAAAAGGAGGGACTAGGGTTAGACGCTTAAGGAGTGACTAGACTAAGATTTGTACGGTGTTGATATAGGCAAACACTTTTTGAGAAAGAGAAATCCATTATAGCATGTATTTCATACTAAATGTTATTCAACCAAATGAGAAAACGAGTAAATGATTCCCTTTTTCTCATTGTATGAGTCTCATATTTTATTGACGCTCCTTTATTTACCTTTGACTGTATTATAAGATGGAGGTTGTGATGTCTACAATTTGGGATGCTGTCTATGGTCATAATTGATACGGTCTAAAGAGGCCTTGTTGGGAAAGCAGTTCAACCAAAGTTGAATGACATAAGGGCGAAAGGAAGACTATTTGACATCGTATATTTGATGATGTTTTCCAATATCAAACTATGACACTACACATTGATAAACGACTAAGGTTATGAACAAATCAAATGATTTGGAAGTAATAAAAAATTGTTATAAGTTTTTAAAACTCAAGAGAGCTCAAAAATGCTTGATCTAATACAATTGAATGAGTCTAGGGCCTGACAAGACACTTTAGGGATGTTGTCATGTTGGTCTTCTCTGTGAGAGATTTGGTATAGTGCTCTAACCTTTCTTTTGCAGGTGTGTTTGGTGGTCCTATAACCTACTTGCTTGTATGAAAAAAATTGAGAACAATTGAGAGATGCGGGCCTGGGGCCATGCCTACTGCATGCGAGTGAAAAATGTGAGATGGAGGGGTGCCCACATGAGTAGGCCTCTCCTCTCCTATGCCATAACGGCATGTAATGCATGGCCTTAAATTAAAAGTGGCAAACGACCACTTTCATGAGGATTAAAGGTTGGCCTTAAAGGCTAGCCGTTAGTAGCGTACAGGGAGGGCTATATATATAGCCCTTCCTCAACTGGTTCCCACATCATTCTTGATAAGCACATAATCTCTTTCTATTTTTTATTTTCTCTTGAATAAGCATTTAGGTTGTGGGGTTTTTTTAGTGTTACTCTAGTTTATTCTACTTAGTACACTTCACCATCAAAATGAGACGTTTGAGGCTTGCTAGATTTTTTGACTAAGTTGGATTAACTCATAGAGCAACTCAAAAAGCTGTGCTTGAGGTATTTCATTGTGAATTCTTACAATATCGTATATGTTTATGTTGATTCCATGCAACACCAATACTAGCCTTTTCTGTAGCTTTGACTGATTTTCGCATAAGGATCTAAGAAATGGGTAGGAGGTTTTGGCATGTAAACACTCCGATGTTTAAAATAAACTTAGTAGAAGGGTGAAGTAGGGATCAAAGCATCTCATCTTTTAATTTGCGCTATTTATAGTACTTGCGCTCTCAAGCCATTGCCATTGTGCAGGGAACATCCTTAAGTGGAGTATGTACCTAAATGGCTACATTGGGCCCATTAGGAGTGCTAAGGTGATATCAGATCATCTCAAATGGTTTCGTACAGATGGATATACTATCTATCAAAAACATAATTTATTTCATCTGAAATAACGTCACTTTTTTCATCTTAACTTAGCACTGTTCACTGATCTTACTTTTATTATTATTCCATCACAGCAATAACGAACCAATCATTAATGAAACTCACTATTTTTTTTTACTTTTTATAAAAAAATAAATATATCTCAACTTATTTCATATATCCAAACACATTTCAATGAGACTTACAAAACTCACTCAAATGTCTTAACTCACTACTTTTCACAGATAAAATCAGATAACCTGATATACTCTTAGTATCCAAGCGGAGCCTAATGCTTAAGGTTGCTATATACCTACCCTAAATAGGCGGATAGTGCCCCCACCCATCCCCTGCCCTTGCCCCTACCCTTGCCTCTACCACCATCAAGACTCCCTGTCCAGCTGCTAGGTGGATGGGTAGCACAGCCTCTTGCTCGACTATCCACAAAATCACTAGATCTACACAAAATATAGTTTGATATCCATATCTAGATATACACAAAATCAACTATTGACAGAGATGAACGCCCCAAATCAAGCCAATAATGCCCTAAATCAAAACAAAAGATGATGGTACAAACCCACGACCAAGCCGTGGGTTTATGCTCATGGTAGACCCACGAGCATGGATTTTTGCCTCACAATGCTACTCCTAGGAATAAAGTAAACCGAAAAAACAAAAAAAAA
>QEOT01124008.1:68217-81302 GCA_003123785.1 Pterocarya stenoptera
TTTTTTTTTTTTTTTTCCCTCATCATCATCCTTCAGCTTTTATATTTATAATTGATAAATGCTACAATCTCAAATAGGTTCCATAAAAATAAATTTACAAAGTAAAATTATTTTATATCATATGTTAGATCTATTTTTTAATAAAAAAATATATCTACAATCTAACGTACTATATCAAATCTTGTTAGTTTGTGCATTTATTTTTATGAAATCTTTTTGTATTGGCTTTAAACAGATCATCCCCATCCCTGCCTCTTCTAAGTGAGTTTGTTCCAAAACAATCATTAGTTTGTTGAGGACTCAATGAATAATGTAGCACCATTTTTATGGTGAAAAATATACTCTTTTATTGGATCTATGGACTCCACAACATGAGAGAATTTTTCTTTTATCCTTCAACTGATCTCCTCTCTCGTGATTGGTGAAATTTGATTTAAATTGAAGGAGATAGTTTTCTTTTAACCTTCGACTCTCCTCGCTTGATATAGTCGAAACTTAATTGATCCTAGATTTGTTGTGTTATGATAAAGTAAAGAGATATATATATATATATTTATATTAATCTATGCACACATGGATATCATATACCAATAAATACGAAAAAAAAGGTTTTATTTATAGCTCCAAGAAACAGCCAAATTTGGAACTTTGGCCACCATTATGCCATTGCCTTATCTGGATCACCTTAATGTCACTACAAGAAAAAGGTTTTTTTACAGTGATTTTGTGTTTGACGAAAATGAAATCGTCGTAAAAAGTTTTTAATTCTAGCTATTTTTTCATGTTTTGCGACCGAAAAATTCACCACAATATTAAAAAAATTGTTGCGACGGAAATCGTCCGATGGAATTGGTATTTTAACAGCATCAAGTTTTGAAATTGGCCTTTTGCAACATTTTTTCACTTTTTATGATGGAAAAATTCACCGCAATATTAAAAAACTTGTTGTGACGGAAGTGGTCAGATGGAATTGGTGTTTTATCACTCGAGCGCCAAAATGCACAAAGTGCCCCCCCCCCCCAACCCAAAATTCGATTTTAGCTCGCACAATCCCCAAATCTCATGATCTCCCTCGATCTCTACTCTTCATGCCTCCACGCAGTAACCATTGCATGCCACCGTTGACGCACCATCACAGTCCACCTCCACCATTGCCGGCCAACCCAGCCAAGCCCCTCTCCCGCAAATTCTCTCTCTCCCGTAGATCTCCCTCTCTCTTCTCCCTCAAATTCCTTTCTCCCTCAGGTTCCCAATGTCGCAATGTCCGTAGCCGCCACACCACCTCCAGCTACCAGTGTAGCTACCCCCCCAAGGTCCCCAGCCCCTCCTATACCCACTGTGCGCTGCCTTCCTACACGGCGCAACACCGTCACCTTCCTCCACGCCAGCTTTCTCCCTCTTAGGTTCCCTCCCGATCTTCTTTCTTCCTCTCAGTTTCTCGCATCTTTGGCAACCACTCACGCCAGCAGCCACCAAGCATTGCCCATACCTCAGATAGCCACTAACTGACGGCCATGGGACTACCTTGCAAACAACCACCACCTCACGTCGGAAAACACTCAGCCCACTATCACAACAGCCATGAAGCTCAGCCCCTAAATTTTGGTATAACCCCTATTTCCTTAGCTCCTAGATTAATAAGCTTATTTGGTTAAATGGTGTTGTGTTTGAATATATGGACAAATTTAAAGTATGTATCGTATGTGTTAGTCTGTAATTGGGTTATGTGAAGTGGTGAAGTGATGGGGATCATTGTGCAGTTGTGATGTGGTTGGATGTCATGTGAAGTGTCGGGATGAGCCACGTGGTATTTGGATCGGTGCAGATGGATTCTACAAGTCGACAATAGTATTTTTTTAGCCTTTTTCTGTTTAGATTCAGATCTTTATTTTATGAATGTTTCGCATATGTGCATGCAAATGTTTTTTTCTTGGTCCTAGTATGATTCAATCTCGGGGTTTTCTGCAGAAATGAAAAAAATGGGGTTTGAGATAGAAATCATGGAGGGCAGTTTTGTTCAACATTGTAGCATGGGAGTGGGTTTTCAGTTTAGAAAAGATTGACGTGAAATGATTTTTTTTTTTTTTTTATTCTTGTTAGTTGTCTATGACAATGAACCATTTGGATTTGGAGGCATGGACAATGGTTCAAACTAATCTAGGTGAGAGAGGAAGACCCCTGGTAATCATTCGAGGTTTGTGAAAGGATAAAGAATTTCTTTAGAGGGATTCATGTGTAATTTTAAGGCCACTTGTTGTACAAGGATCTTTTAGTTTGTAAAAGAGCAAAACCTATCTCTATGATAAAATCTAGGGCATCCTATCTTTTGCAGCGTTTGCTTCCAAAGCACTTGAGAAATGTAATTACAACAAAATATAATTTTCATTCAGAGGATGTCCTTGTTAGGTTTGGATCATGTTATTTGAAGTTTAATGAAATACCTTACATTCTCGACTATTCATGGTTTGTGTCCTATCATGTTCTATTTGAGGCTGCTTGATTTGGGTCTAAACTTCACCGGCCTTTGTGAAGCCTTGCTCATGGATTCAGAACATGGAACAACGTAGTTGCATCTATTTTAATTACTTGCATGAATTTTTACTAATTAGGTGTTTCTCTTCTATACATTATGTGTACTTGGGCTTCGCCTTTTGGCTCTTCAATTTTTTGATTACTTAATAAATAAAAAAAAATGATTGCATGAATATAATCATTAGCTACCTTCACTACCCAAAGGAACTCTATTTTCCCTTTCAACTTCAATGTTTACAAGATCTCTATTTTCTTTTCCATGATTCTCTGTGGAAAAGTTAGAATGTTTCAGCTGAAAAAGATTGAAACAACTTTTGGCAGCAACTGGAAATGGTTAAAATTAGGGTCATTCTTCTCTTTGACTGTATATGGAGCTTTTTCTTGTAGAGTGACTTGAATAAATTTATTTCCCTTTCCTCTGTTGAAAGAGATATGGAGAGTTTCAATTAGAGTTATTCAAAACAAACAAGAAATAGAGCTTCTTTGCAGATCGGGTAACCTCTTTTCTATTTGTTTCCTTGATAAACCATTTTTGTCAATCCATCTGTTAACTATCTCACCTTCTACATACTACTCATTGAATGTAGGTGTTTGACTTGTTTGATACAAATCACAATGGAATACTAGGTTTTGAAGAATTTGCTCATGCTCCTTTTGTTTTCCATCCAAATGCCCCTATCGAGGAAAAGATTGAGTGTACGTATGTCGTTCTTGCTTTGCTAGAGTTTTTCTTGTCATGATGCTTTCCCATCTTCTGGGCAAAGATTTTGGTCATGTGAACTTATTTTATAAACTTTATTTTATAGCATTTATTTTGGTCAAGTATAAAATTATTTTTATTTTTATTTTTAATTTTGTAGAAGAGTATATCTTGTAGTGCAAATGCATGCATATGGAGTCAAATTCTGCTTAAAAATTTATGAATGATCTCGTGAACAACATAGGAATCCTATAATATGAATGTCTATTGTATATTTCATGCATCCTATTTAGTGCTTTTTTTTTTTTTTTTGTAAATTTCTTAAGGGGTTATTTCCAGCGACAATAATTCGCCGGAAATATTTTTTTGGAATATGAGACTAATTCCAGCAATCCAACTTCGCCGGAAAAAATTATTTGTCATAGATACTTTTTGCAGCAATTTCTATTTCGCTGGAAATATACAATAGTGGCGAATTCTTGTGGTCGCAATAAGTTCTAGTATGACTTCAAGTTGCAAATAATTTGCGACGTACTTGATAGTATTTGCAACGATACATGGCCGCTGCAAAATAGTATTTGCAATGATTTTTTATGGAATTCGAATAAACAATTGTTGCGATTTGAACCACTATTTGCGGCCTAAAAAATGGCCCAAAAAAAATAGTTATTGCTACAATTTCAGACGTTCGTGGCATTAGAGCAAAAGTGAATAAACAATGGCAACTAACGTGCAGCGAAGTAAGAAACGACGGAAAGGGCTTGTTGCAGCAATTTTAGCCACTTTTTGCAATGAAAAGTGGTGCTACAAAAAGGTCTTTTTCTTGTAGTGTGTGTTCTATAATTTGCTAATGAGCAATTAAAAGATAAAGAGTAATTATATACAATCATGAAATTCATAAACGCTGCATAATTACTTTGAAAAAAAGTAGAGTTTATTATTAAAAAATTAATTTATTCCTATAAATTTCATATTTTATTTTTTTTAAATAATTATACAACGATTACACAATTCACAATTATAAATACTTTTTGTCAAGAAACAAAACTCCGAACTCCTTATAACATAAATGAGGAAACAAAAAGATGTCTTGTACGAGGCAAAAGGTTATAAAGAGCACTCTTGCAGTCTTACTTGCAAATAATGATAAAAAATACATCATCCACTGTTGAATGTCATGATTTGATTTGTTTATGTCATCAAAATTGTATCATGTTGAGAGTAAAAAATATGTGTATCCTATGGCAATTTGTAACATCAAAATTCTGTCGATTTGACATTATAATATAAGAAATGATATTTATACAAGTGTAATATTTTTTTAAAAATGAATAAATATAAGATTTTTATAATATTATTTTTTAATAGTGAATTTTTTTGTTTTAAAATGATTATGCACTTCACAATTATATGTAATATTATTTTTATACTTTTATAGTATATGTGTCAACAATAAATAATAAGATATATGATAATTTCCTATTCAAAACTCACTCCGGCCCCATTAGATTAGATTTGAGACCTCCCATATATCCAGTCATGTTCCTTACTTGACCTTAACAATCAGTGAGACCTTTCCAATGTCACAGTCTCAAGACACCAGTACTCTCAAAGTTTGTGCTCGTCCTATAATCTCTAATCTTCAACTCCAATAGATATTGTTGCCCAAGGGATTAGAGAGAGGTTTCATGGTAATAATGGTCAGTGACCAAACTGAGTCCATTGGGCAAGTTGAGTGCCTATTACACACACACAAACCCATGCATGTGTGCATGTTAATGTGAAAGAAAAGTGGACCCCCACCAAGTTCCAACAACAATAATGGGGTTTGGAAGGGCATGACATGGGAGCTTCATGATGGCTTCACGAGGGTTTGAATCAGACAATAAATAAAAAGGATTGTCAGTTGGTGCACTCAAGTATATGGAATTAAAAGTTAAAACCCTCACAGCCTCTGAATATATCTGAGATTTTTGCAGTATGAATTGCACCCAAAATCCTGTGGTGTTTGTCAGTGCTAACATTCACTAGACCAAAGATAAACTTCTCCAAATCATCCAGTCAGTAAAATTAACTTAAGTGACTTCATTTTGCTTATAATTAAAAGGGATAGATATTAGAGTGAGTGAGTTGCTCAGGGGTCGCGTTTTGTCCAAGAATCAAACAATATCGTGGAGAACTTTCTATATCATGAGAAAAACTTTGTAAAACAATAACAATAAAAATGGGGGAAACAGTAAAAATCCCGAGTATATCGACCTTGAACAGGACATAAATGCAAAGGCAAACTTGTTTTTAACCCCCTCCTGCATGCCTTCTTTTTGTTGCTGCAGTCTGAATTTGTTAGCTCCCCCTTTAAGGGCACGTCAAAGGGTCATGCATTTAATAGGAGGCCCATCTGAGATTGACCTTACGATGCAGAGACTGCAATGTATAATTATTACATAAGACATGGAAAAAAGCGTTTTGGGTCTTTTGTTTTGTACGAATTTGGGAGGTGGGGACTGTAGCAAAAGTCCATAAGTAGCTCTTGTGGGGGAGGCCATTTGTAGCTAAGTCCCTAGGGTTCTGTTTCTGTTCTTTCTTTTTCCTGCTGCTTGGCAGCAGCAGAGAGAAGATTTGTATGATTTGCGATGACTGGCTGGCATTGCATGTTGCAGGCAATTTTCAAAGGTCAAAGGCCACAGTACTGAATTAACATAAATGTGCACCAGTTTTTATTTTAATTTTTTGTTTTAACTTTTCTTTAAACACAATTCTACTCATTTCAAGTTAAGTGGCTATATTGCTTTTCATCATTCTTCAATTACTATTTATCATTTTACATTCTAAATTTTATAAAAAAACATTCTCATATCATACAAAAAATAGCTCCACACTTATAAAACATGTATAAATATAAAGTGTGAAAATAAATAATAACTTATGCATAATAAATTTTATCTCCAAAATGATTCATGTACCAATTTTCAATGGTGCAATCACTGGCGCAATGGTTGTTCAGTAAATCCTTTTATATAAAATTTGAAACAGTTAGATAAAATTATAAGAAGATGATTTGAAAGAAATGAACATATTAGAGCATCTATATTGGCTTGGCTAAATGGAAAAGTTAATTAAAATTTAGATAATTGATGTAAAAAACACTCTACATTGAATTGGTCAAATCTAAAATAAGATGGACTTTTACTATAGTGGTTGGTCAAAGATAGAGAACCACTATTGATTAACCAAATATTAAAATATTAATTTCTTACTCCAAACAAACATTAAAATATTAGTTTCTCACTCCAATAAAAATATTATTTGATTTGTAATTAAGAAATTTAAATAGAATTTTAGATGAGTTTAATCAAATATTTTTTAAAAAATATTAGTATTAAATGACTTTTAAAAATATGATTTTTTTAATATTAGTTTAATTATAATATAATTATTATTAATATTAAATTGGTAGAATTATAAAATGTGATACAAATAAATTAAATAAATAAATTATTAATTTAATAATATTTTATTATTATATAGAGAATGAATGATTAATCTAATATAAAAATTGAATTTAAATAAAATAAAAAAATATAAAAAAATNCACCAATTTTCAATGGTGCAATCACTGGCGCAATGGTTGTTCAGTAAATCCTTTTATATAAAATTTGAAACAGTTAGATAAAATAAGAAGATGATTTGAAAGAAATGAACATATTAGAGCATCTACATTGGCTTGGCCAAATGGAAAAGTTAATTAAAATTTAGATAATTGATGTCAAAAACACTCTATATTGGATTAGTTAAATCTAAAATAAGATAAACTTTTACTATAGTGGTTGGCCAAAGATAGAGAACCACTATCGATTAACCAAATATTAAAATATTAATTTCTTACTCCAAATAAACATTAAAATATGAATTTCTCACTCTAACAAAAATATTATTTGATTTGTAATTAAGAAATTTAAACAGAATTTTAAATGAGTTTAATCAAATATTTTTTGTTATTAGTATTAAATGACTTTTAAAAATATGATTTTTTTAATATTAGTTTAATTAGAATATAATTGTTATTAATATTAAATTAGTAGAATTATAAAATGTGATACAAATAAATTAAATAAATAAATTATTAATTTAATAATATTTTATTATTATATAAAGAATAAATGGTTAATCTAATATGAAAATTGAATTTAAATAGAATAAATAAATATAAAAAAATATGATATTGATTAAATTTTAAAGACACATTTTACTAAGCTAATATGAATGCTCTTAGTAAAAAATTAGGCCCAAAAACATATTCTTTTTTTCCCTTAAAAAATGATGAACCTTGAAATATAAAAAGAAAGTTAGTGAAGAAAGGGCAGAAGGAAATGACAGAGAGTCCGACATGGAAGTGGAATAGAGATTTTGAATTTGAATCCCAAGGAACAAACTCTCATTATCCATCCTGTCACCTGTGACCTGTCCCTTCCTTCCTAGAAAATGATACATCACCCACACTTTCTAATAAACATCTAATTATACTCTCCGCCTTTATTTCATGCTGAGACCAGTCTTCACTACATGTCATATAGAATATACATATATACCTCTCTCATGCACTCCGCTTCCTTCATTTCAGACCACTCCTCACTACATATAACTCTGCACTCTCCTCCCCCACCTTTATTCAGGTAGCTTTCTAACCCAAGAGCTCTTCTTCTCCACTCTTTGGTCCTCGCCCATTGATCGGGTCCTAACCATGGCTCATCTGTTTGTTGGATGCACGGTTCCCTTGCCCATGCCTCCTCTGGGTCAGGGCTATACAACGGGAGAACAAATAATGGTGGTATAGATGTCATGGCGATATCTCTCCTGAGCTTATTCTTCTTGTATATTTAGTTTTTATTTTTGAACTCCACGAAATCTGTTCGAGTTTTCTTGACCTTGCAAGTCCAATGAGTCAAGAAAATCTCTTTAAGAAACTTGACATACAAAGATTCTTACTTCAATAGATTCGTGGAAGTTCTATCCCCTTATATATCTTCTAAACTCCTTTCATTTTTGTAACATATATAGTTTGAATATCAAGTCATTATACAAATGTTATTGACTAATCTCAATTTATAAAATAGTTACGTCTCTTTTCAAAACATGTGAAGTTTGTTGAAGTATATCTTTTTTGGTGGGTTAGTTTGTTTATATATCACATGCAGTAAGGGATTTTTCTTCCACTTCTGTGTAACTGGTGGGACGTATGTGTGTGGACGAAAATGCAGGCGGTCCAGTATTTCTTATACAGTGTTTGTACCAGCTTCCTTCTTTTTCGTTTTCTTACGATGGCTTCACCTGTGCAACTGTAAATGCAAGCCAATAGGCTTTGTATCTCCTGCCATCTATTTACTGTTTCATAGTATAGTAAATAAAAAAATATATACCACTTCACTAAAGAATAAAGAGAATTAAAAATATTCACTTCTTTAATTATTAAATAAAAAATAATAATAAAATAGTTAAAAATTAAAAATAAAGAGAGTAGCAAATGAATGGTTGGAGATTATCATTATCCTATGTCCTAATTTTTTTTGCCTCGTTGGAAGCGTAGTCGTCATAAAAACTTACTGTTGTTCATCTCATTTTTTTGTACCAAGAGTTTCGAAGCCTTGAACGTAACCCCTAATCTGAAAAGGCTGAGGTAGTGGTATGGACCACATCAAAACATTGAACCAATCCAATTGCAAGGCAAAACTTGTGGTCTCTCCAATGGACAACACAATCCCATGCTTCGTTTCTCCTTGTAGGCGTGTACGCGTGTATGTATATAATGTCTCGATTTGTTGGCCTGATATTAATTTAGGATTACAATACCCAAAATTTGGTTTTGGAGCGTATAGATCAAACTCACAATGATATTTTAGCTTTCTAGGATTTCAGGCAATAAAAATGCGCATTTAGTGAACAGAAAAAATAAAGAACTGCGTTCTACTTTCATCTTCCATTTTCCAAGGACTGCATTATATTTTCGAAGTTGCTCTAGAAACCATAATTTTCAAATGAACAAAATTCAATCAGGGTAAACGTCAGTGTGTGTGTGAGGGGGAGAGATTGAGATTTTGGGCAAATACAAACTACACTGCCATGACCAACATATCATGAATTTTACACAATCATGGGCCATGGCCTCTAAGGCTCTAAAGCCTTCCGATTACCAAATATAAATGATATATACAAAATCAAATTATATTGAACAATTGGAAAACAGATCATTCCAATTCAATTTCACCCTCCCTCTGCTCTAAAATATTCTCATCTTGCTTCTAAGTTATCAAGCCGCAAGAACTAGCACCTTGATGGTGCCCTGACTATTAGCAGTTAGCATGGTAGGGCTATCACTCTTCCAGGATACAGCACTAATGAAGTAAGACGCAACCTCATCATCAGCATCATGCGAATCGGGAGAACTAAATTTATGCCAAGTCACGGGCCTGGAGATTTCCTGCAAAGTCGACACAACTACTTCTTTTAGACACTTGGCTTCGATACAAGGTTTACATGTATGTATGGTGAATGAATCTTGCTTTCCATGTAACTAACCTTATGGTAGACAAACACTTCATTTGTCTCGCTGCCACATGCAATGTACTCGCTACTTACTGTCAGGCCCACAAAGTTTTTCTCGTTTGTGTGGCCTCTAAAGGTACGAACCTGTAAGCATAATTCCAAAAGGGGAGCTTGACAACTTTTTCATTGTATTATTTCATGCAGTAAAAGAGAGAGCTTCCCACAGTGAACTCGATAGAATGAGTAAAACAAAAAATGGTCTATTCTCCACCGAAATTAGTGCCTCTCAAGACATCAAGGCATACATACGCATAAAGGCATGCATGCATATAATAAAGATAGCTATTCTCTTGAAGAACAGAAATTTCTGCACAACCCCTTGAATGAAAAAGCCAACATTCTGAACAGCCAACAGTTATGCTGAATTCTTAATCCAATGAAATTGAGAAAAGATGACGAGTCATATATTTTCTTTTTCATTTATGTTCAATTAGTAGGTACAACTTTTTTTATCGTACATTTATGTTCAATTAGTATTTAATAACCAGAGTTAATATGGAAGTGGTAATAGAATTTTGGAAAGGAAGCCGAAATGTTAAATCCAAAGCCATCTATGCTACAACGTTGCACCTACTTTCTTTTTTTTAAGAAGTCTAAATGAATCTCTCTCTCTCTCTATATGTGTGTNAGTTTATGCATGTGCATGCAAACAATTTTCCATGCAGATCAAATCAAAGAAAAGCATTTAGGCATTAGAGAATGCAATGCAAACTGTCAGCAATGCTGAGCAAAGCACTAGTTCAGCTCCACGATAATTGATTATGAAAATCAAAGAGGATACAATGCACAATGAATTGGCACCATAAATTTGTGCCCAAAATGAAAAATGAAAGGCACATACCGCAATGTAATTGCTAGATCCAGGATTATACTTGACACAGCATATATTTGCTTTCATGTCAATGTTAAGAACGCTAGCTTCCTGCTTCGTGCACCAAACTTTGACCTGCATTGTGTATACAGAAAATATACATCATAAGTTTAATCTGGTATGGAACTATAACGCTTAATTATAAGGAGTAGAAAGAAAAATAAACCATAAAGTATGCAATATTCTCATCTAATCCAGAATCTAGCCTAGACAAATATAGCAACAAGTCTAATTTGGTAATGCTGATTCAAATATTGCAGACTAAATTTCTCCCTGCACAATAAGCCAAAGCCTTACAGTTTACCTCCAGCTAGGATTTGCTAATTAGGGTATAGATGACAAGAGTGCCAGGAATCAAGCTAGCCTTATGCTTCTTTGATGAGAGGCTACTATCCTCATGCCTCCCCATTCCATAAGCCATTACCCACAATAACCACAAAGGGCATTTATAGCAATTGGAGGAAAATAGGAACCAACATTGGTAGTATGGATTTTACTTATTCAAAAAAAAAAAAGAACATAGGCAGTATGGACTATTGGTGAGGCTTATCCACAGAAAGACAGTGAATAAAATCCAAAGAATAGATGCACTTTGAGCAAATTTCACCTAGTTTCCACTATAATGCTTTACTATAGGGTGCAAAATTGGTACATTGGATAATTGATAACAAGAAATTGATGTCCACCAATCTAACACTATGTTGGGAACTTATACCAGATTCAAAGTTAATATGCAATACCCTAAATTGAGAATATAATGGCAGTGAATGGGTTCCCACATTAATATGGACGGACAAGTTCTTGCCAAGGGACTCCAATTGTAACATTTACCAGTCCTTTCGGAATATGTGGTACTTTCTTTGGGCCTTTAAAAAATGATATCAGAGCCAATACCCAGCCAAAAGTGCGAGACTTGAGCCTTATCATCTATAATAGAATGGCCTGACAACAAGGACATAAGTGGGAGATTGTACACCCTGAATGGAGTATAGAAGAGTGATGAATGAGATCCCACATTGCCTGGAAAGGAGAAATTCTTGCAGTTTGTAATGCTTCCAATAGGCTCTGATTATAACTTAACTAATCTTTGGAGTATGAGCGTAGATGTGGCTTAGATTTTCCTTGGGTCACCAGCTAGTACAAAAGCCCAAATAAAGTCCAAAAAATGCAACCGATTTGGGATTTACCAACACCTTCAAATTTCAATACATTAATTTCTCATGCAAAAAGTGCATATCATATCCTAGATTGTCCCCTCTACTAACAGATAGCTTAAGCATACCAAAAGACTCGGTCAAGAATAAAACTGCACCAAATGGTACCTTATAATCATCACTACCGGATACAAGCATCGATGGTTCTGTACGTGAAAAATCAACACTCCACGCACGTCTTTCATGCTCTTCATACTCCATTACACTCTGCAAGGTTGATGCCAATGGGATAAGAATCTTACCAAAATCAAAAGAAGAATACATCACTACTAGAACAAGATTAGTCTAAAGAAGATATTTCTAATCTGTACCTGTCGAGTGATTACATCCCAAACGGTCACAATTCCCTCATAATCACTACTGGCAATGTGGTTCTTATTAAAATTGTTCCAACTCAGGCAGCTGAGTTTTGAACGCGTTGCCATCTCCACAACAGGATAGTGCATATCAGCAGGTTCATTCACAACCTTGAGAGAGATAGCTAATAAATAGTCACCAAACCAGCTAAAGATAACAAATCATTACTTATATTTAAATTAAGACATCAGCAACAAAGCCCCAAACTAGTATCCATTGCCATTAAATGAACAACTCAATCAACAAAACAAAAATCTCAATCAGTGAGGATTCACCAATAGTTATGAGGCAAAACAACCAGAAATTCCACTTACAGCAAGCAGTATTACATTTATTAAAAGGCATCTTCTAAATTGTTCGTCTTACAAGAACAAAAATTCAGCTACAATATGTTAATTTTAAACAAGAATTATGAAAAAAAATCATAGAATTTTGAGAAGGTAATTTCAGCCAGCCAGCCCATATTCTCTTCCCCATACTCTCTTGTATATCAATCATCCAGTCTGAGCCAACATTCTATCCCACTCAGGACCAACAATTATGAGCAGAAACAAAAGAAATGGTAAATGGTGCATGAGACCATACCGTGGAAAAGTCAAAAACCTTTATGCACCGGGATACTCCAGCAGTAGCAAACAGCTCATCGTCACGGTCAAATTCAATGCTGCAATGAAACACATTAATTCGTATATATTCAGTAGATCTAATAACCATTGAAAACAGTACACAACAAACAATGAGGTTACATAAGAAAAAAAATCAAGAGTTACGAGTCGCATATTAAATGCATGGCAAACCTACACAGATCCCT
>QEOT01124008.1:81420-120468 GCA_003123785.1 Pterocarya stenoptera
GGGGGGGGGGGGGGGGGGGGGGCTATACATTGATGGAGCACATTTTCAGTAAAGGGATCTAACAGTTTATAGCCCATTGTTTCAATTACTAATATTATTACAGACACAAGAATTAATGCACGAGTTATTTTGTGAGAATGGCCACAGAAAACGTGTTTATCACCCCTAACATTCAAATCTGAATGTCCTGCCATCATATGAAAATTAACTCACCTGGACACTATATTCGCTGAGTGGACTAGATTACCATGCCTGAGTTCCGCAATGACCCTCAATCGACTGTTTCAGAAGATCAAAAGAAAAATGCAGATGAAAAATTTGTGGATAAAGATAAAACATGGTTGCACCAGCTAACTCTAAAAAGTACTGGTATAAAGAAATTAAAGATCAAATCATACCTGTACCGCGTGAAGGTAGTCAAAACCGATTGGAAATCTGCAAGACCCTCATTATAACCCTCTCGGGGCATAATGCTTTTATCCTTCTCCTGCTGGCTAAGTGGTTTGTTTGCCAACTGACGTCTCTTTTGCAGGTAACACTCTTGTAGGTCACTGAACTGCAACCAGAGAAGGAAACATGGGTGATTATAGATAGAAGAAAAATAAAAATGTGGACATAGTTCTTCATCCTAGTAGGCTGAGCCACACATATTATGGTATAATAATCAATGCAAAAACATACTATATCTTATAACACCAAAGTACATTTATACAAGAATTACCCAGAGCAGCTCGTGAACATTTACCAAATTTTCCTATTTTCTCTCTGTACACTTTTCTAGTTTGTGATGGTGATCGTGGGTGTTTGATTTGTGCGATTTTGATCATATGGGAAGGAAAATGGGTCTTTCGAAAATGGTTGTTAGAGAGTTAAAATCATTTGAGGTGTCAAGGAAGGGCCATGGGGTGCTCATTACTGAAAGAGGGTGGAAGTTTGTGAAACATGTGCGCTTGGGGTTGGCTACAGCACACTGGTTCACCAACGCTTTGGAGGATTGTATGAAGGTGGGGAGAAAGGAGTTCTATACAGCCCATTGGGAAAGGTGATGGTGGCTTCATAGCACAGAGGTGCTCAAACTCCCAAGGCGTGTTCATGGATCTGATAGAGTACAAAAGGGGTGGTCATCGAAATTTTCTTTTTATACCTGAAGACAGAGATGGAAGGGGTTGGAGAAAGCTAGCAAAGGTTTTGAGGGAGGCTGGAAGTGAAGGTTGCGTTGTTGGGTCTGCGACGGTAGCTTCTTCTACACAGTCGTACATGGAGGCTCATCAGCAACCGAGGGTCCTAGACTGTCCTCATGAACCTGCCAGGTTGGGTGCCGATTCTGTCACTTCAGCTCAAAGGAGAGGGAGCTTCAACGTTGCAACGGTCGGGAAGTGGCGCCCCGTCTGTAGGGGCTCAGAGACTCGAGGGTGGTGGCAAAGAAGTTGTCGAGCTAAATATGGTGATGGTGCTTCGAGCTTTGTTTGAAATGCAAAAGTAGCTGAGTGATTTGCAGATAAATATTAATTGGTTGAAACGGTGCATTGAGGAAAAAGGGACGGAGGTGGGCTTGGGTCTAGGTGATGGGCCAAGTGAAGGCGATAGTGGGCCTTGCACAAACGGGGCTGTTGGCATGGGCATGGGCATGGGCTCACTACATATTGGACCCAATGTGGGTGTGGGCTCGCACAATGGAATCACGGTCACTAAATGCCTCCAGCAGACGGGCCGTGGGGTTGGGCCCAAGCCCATGAGCCAGTCCGGTATCGGGAGGCTGGCAAATACCATGTGGAGAATTAGGCCAAAGGATGACCATGGGCCTTCGAGGGGCGAGAGGATCGTCGACCATGTGACAGGCGGAGGAGTTTGCAAATGGTGAAGGCGACGACAGGAGAGGTGACGACAAAGGCCCCTCTCGATGGCCCTTCCGAGCCAGATGAAAGCCCATGTGGAGAATTAGGCCAAAGGATGACCATGGGCCTTCGACCGGCGAGAGGATTGTCGACCATGTGATAGGCGGAGGAGTTTGCAGATGGTGAAGGCGACGACGAGAGAGTTGACGACAAAGGCCCCTCTCGATGGCCCTTCCGAGCCAGATGACACGGATGAGCGCTTCAATGCTAGACCTCCAACGCATCTAAGCCAGACAACGCCGACGAGCGACGAGGATGAGGCTGCCACCCGTCGACGGCATCCTCTCCGACGAAGGCTTTGCAGCAAATGGAAGGCATGGCTTTTATCCGAGACATTGTTTTAGAGGAAAAAAGGGACGTGGGTGCAAATGAGGGCTCTGCTAAAAGCATTATTCCAATACAAGGCCCTTCAGAATGGGAGTATGGGAAATTTTCTAAGGAGGGTGAGCTGAGGACGCCGATAGTCTCTCAGTTTCTTAACAAGGAGGGGGAACCTTTTCCTTTAAACTGTATGTTTCCAAATCAGTTTAATGTTTCGAATTGGGTTCTGCAGAAGGTAAAAGATATTCAATATTGTGTACGGATGGAGTGTGAAGGTCTTGAGGAGCAGTTTATGGCACTGCTTATAGCCATTAAAGCTGATCATCCTAAAAAATCAATTTAAAAAAAAAAAACAAAGAGAGCTAAAGCGGCTTACGTGGTCCCTTAACTATGAGGATAGTGCAATTCGGGGGAGATCTAAAGGGAAGGGAATAGCACCTGTTTTATGAAGTCTAAAATTGCTTCTTGGAATGTCTAAGGGCTTAACGAGGAAAATAAATGTATTCATATAAAAAATTTGCTTCGTGAATGGAGGGCGGACATTGTATACTTACAGGAAACCAAGCTGAAATATGTTACAAGAAGAATTATTAGAAGTATTTGGAGTTGTACATATGTGGATTTGGCTTATCTTGCAGCTAATGGGGCGTCGGGGGGTGTATTAGTGATGTGGGATAGAAGAGTGGTGGAGAGAATGGAGGACTTTATAGGGGAGTACACAGTGGCAATGTCTTTTAGAAATGTGGAAAATAACTTTACGTGGGCCCTTGCTGGTATTTACGGGTCAAACTTAGACAACACTAGAAGTATGTTATGGGAAGAATTAGCTGGAGTACTCAACTGGTGGGAATTACCATCGTGTATAGGTGGTGACTTCAATTTTGTAAGAGTTCCAAATGAACGCTCATGAGATAGTAGAATACGACCACCAATGAGAGAATTTTCAGAATTTATCTTTGAATTGAATCTAGTAGACATCCCTCTCACGGGAGAGGCATTCATGTGGTCAAATAATCATACGTGGTCTAGATTGGACAGATTTTTAGTATCCTCGGATTAGGAAGCTCAATATCTGGAGGTATGTCAAAGGAGGTTATCTTATTTGTGCTCGGATCATTTTTCAATTTTGCTTGATTGTGGAGGTATCCAAGGAGGGCGTCGATATTTTAAATTCGAAAATATGTCGCTGAAGACTTAAGATTTTGTGGATAGGGTTCGGCAATAGTAATCCTCATATCAGTTTGAAGGAACCCATAGTTTCATTCTTGCAGGTAAACTGAAAGCTTAAAAAATGATTTGAAGTTTTGGAACACACACTCTTTTGGCAATATAGGGGAATGAAAGAAGTCCATTTTGGAAGAACTTCAAGAGCTAGAGAAGACACGGGAGGGCCGGGCTCTTTCCTTGGAAGAAATTTCTTGAAAGTAAGAGGTGGCTACTGAATTAGAAAGGGTTATTTTGCTGGAAGAGATTTCGTGGCAGCAAAAATCTAGAGTTTTGTGGTTGAAAGAGGGGGATCGAAGTACAAAATTCTAGAATGGCCAATTCTCACAGGAGAAACAATACTATAGAGATGCTGGATATAAAGGGTGTAGCATGTACTGAGGCCCCTGTAATTAGAGATCATGTTGCTGGGTTTTTTGAACATTTGCTTACAGAACAAAGGGGGTGGCGTCCTAAGATCGATGGTTTGGCTTTTGATTCTATTGAACCACAGGATGTTTTGAGGTTGGAGAGGCCTTTTGTGCAGATGGAGGTCCATGATGTGGTGAGGAATATGGCCAAAAATAAAGCACCTGGGCCGGATGGTTTTTCTATAATTTTCCAAACTTGTTGGGAGGTGGTGAAGGAGGAGTTGATGAAGGTGTTTCATGAACTGTTCATGGCTGGAAATTTTGAAAAAAGCCTTAATGCCACATTCATAGCACTAATTCCTAAAAAGATTGGAGCATCTGATGTCAAATATTTTCGACCCTTTAGTCTTGTGAGTATAAGATCATTTTTCTAAGGTGATTGCAAACCGTTTAGGGGAGGTGTTGGGGAAGATTATTACAAAACCCCCAAAATGCATATTACAAGGAAGGCAGATCCTAGATTCAGTCCTTATTGCCAATGAGTGTATAGATAGCAGACAAAAAATCTAGTAACTCAAGGGATCCTATGTAAATTAGATATGAAGAAGGCTTATGATCATATTAATTGGGATTTCTTACTCTACTTGCTTGGGAGATGTGGGTTTGGAGAGAGATGGTGCTCATGGATTAGATGGTGCATATTAACAACATAATTCTCTGTGCTAATAAATGGTAATCCAATTGGCTTCTTCAACAGTCCTTGAGGTTTGAGACAAGGGGATCCACTATCCCCACTCCTCTTTATCATTGTTATGGAGGCATTGAGCAAAATGATTTCAGCGTTGGTTTGCAGTGGCTTCATGGCTGGATTCTCGGTGGGGGACCCCTCTAGGGATATTATTAACATCTCTCACTTGTTATTTGTAGATGATACACTTATATTCTGTGAGGCAAAATAAAACCAATTGCGGGCACTGAGGGCACTCTTACTTTGCTTTGAAACGGCATCAGAGTTGAAAGTGAACCTTGAATGAATTGGTGCCAGTTGGTAATGTTCTTTATATCAGACAACTGGCTAACAATCTAGGATACAAGGTGGTTGTCCTACCTATGAGTTACCTGGGTTTACCATTGGGGGCTGCCTCAAGGACTGCAACAATATGGGATACAGTGATCAAGAAGATTGAACGTAGATTGGCTAGTTGGAAGAGATTGGGTAGGATCACTTTCATCAAAAGTACTCTCTCTAATCTACCAACTTATTTTTTATCTCTATTCTCAATTCCAGCAAGTGTGGCGACCCAGATTGAGAAACTGTATAGGGAATTCCTTTGGAGTGGCATGGGTGATGACTTTAAATTTTACCTTCTCAAATGGAATAAGGTATCTTCCCCACTTCCCATGGGAGGGCTACGTATTAGAAACCTAAAGATTTTCAACAAGGCATTACTTGGGAAATGGTTGTGGTGATATAACACGAAACCGAAAGCTCTATGAAAGTTGGTAATTGATTACAAATATGGAAGTGGGAGGGGGGGTGGTTGGTGTACTAGAAAGGTAAATGGGCCTCACGAATTGGGGACTTGGAAGCATATTAGTAGGGGATGGGAGGTGTTTTTTCATCACTCTAAAGAATAAAATTCTAGAGCGACATATGGTGTGGAAACAATAGACTAAAAGATTTATTCCCCTCAGTTTTCAGGATTGCATGCGAGAAAGAAGTTTCAGTGACTGATTTTGTGGTAATAGCTGGAGATCAAATACAGTGGAACATTGTCTTTAGCAGGGCGGCCCAAGACTGGGAAGTTGGTAGCTTTGAGGAGTTCTTCCGACTATTGAATTATGTGAAACCGAGCATCCAAGGAAATGACAAGTTGTGGTGGGTACCGGCTGGTAAAGACACATTCTCAGTTTGATCATTCTATACGTCTCTCACGCAGGTTCAGAACACTCAATTTCAGAACACTCAGTTTCCATGGAAGATGATCTGGCGACATAAGGTGCCTCCCAAAGCAACTTTCTTTGTGGACAGCTTCATTGGGAAAGATCTTGACGACGGATAATCTACGAAAACATAGGGTGATCATAATAGATTGGTGTTGCATGTGTAAAAAAAGTGGTGAAACTGTGGATCACCTTCTATTGCATTGTGACGTTGCTAGAGCACTATGGGCTGAGGTGTTTAGCAGGCTAGAGATAGCTTGGGTTATGCCCGCCACAATGGAGGCGTTCCTGGCTTGTTGGACAAATCTAGGAGGTATTCCGCAAATCAAAGCCGTGTGGAATATAGTTCCTATTTGTATTCTATGGTGCTTATGGCAAGAGCAAAATGACAGGACGTTTGAAGACAAGGAGAGATCTTTTGAGGATCTTAGATCTTTTTATGTTAGAATGTTATTCATATGGGCCATAGCTATCGATTTTAATGGTTTAGACCTGGCTGAATTTGTTTCCTCTTCTTCATCCTAGATAGGTGTTTTCCTCTTGTATACCATATTGTGTACTTTGGGCTATGTCTATTCTATTAATACAGTCGTTTACTAATAAAATAAAATAAAATAACATTTATCAAAACCCAAGTACTTAGGATATAATACTGATTAGAGTTAAGCAAGATTTTATACCAATTTTCTATCTTTCTACATAGTTTCTATATATATATATAAATATGCCCAAGAAACTCCACCAAAGCACAAGTATAAAAGAGAGGACAGCGCAAAGCAAGAGTAAGGTTTCAGATAGTATTCAATTTGAAAACCAATGCCACAAAATGGCGTAGTAAGTTTCTGGAGCTTTTTTCTTTTCAGCATTAACACATTAACATTGAAGCCAAAGATTAGAATTAAAGATTGGCAGGCACAATAGTTATTCAAGATAAAGCAACCGGATTGTATTTCTACAAATGAAACCACAAAACATTACGAACCTGAGCATGGACCCGCTTTTTTCTCGCTACAGATAAACCTGATTGGTTGATGTGCTGTGATTCTGAGCCACTCAAAGCATCCTTTCTCGGTAGCCCATGAGAGGTTACTTGAGACTTTCCATCTGCTTTCTTATTTTGGAGATTCCTTGTAGCCATCGCTCCACGTGCAGTTAGAGAACTGGAGATAAGGTCACTGCTGTTCTTATCCATTGATGAAGACCATGATTTTCTCGCACTAGAGTCATCTCCAAGCATATGCAGTTTGACAGAGTACCTGTCCCTCGCTCGATACAACTCCATTCTATGTCTCTCTACGGAAGTTATGTCCTCTTTAATAAACTGGAGATCAGATTGTACCTTCAAAGAAAACGAACTCCCATGACTTCAATGTCAACTAATGTGATTGCCTAAGCAAAGATTGATCAAAAGCTGGTTAACCTAAGTACAGACACACCTAACATGTGAAGATTTGACATGTCCACCTGATATATCTAACAAGCAATAACTACCACCAGCTTGTGGGGACAAACACACATTCATATAGCCTCCAGAATACATGATTTTTTTTAATCAGCAAGAACTTTATTAAAAATAGGCATAGACAAGTACACACGACATGTACAACACCTATGCATGAGTGTCTAAAGATACAAGGAAATCATGAACATTCATGGTCCAAAATATATGGTTGAGAAGATGCCGAAGCAAAAGTTAAGCAAATCAAAGTAGGGTGTAAATAGAGGGCCCAGACTAGATAAAACAAACCTCGTTCAACTCGTCAATTTTTTGGCGCCTCAAATGATGCAAGAAGGTTAGCAATATTTGCATATTTCTCTCAGCTTCTTCTTGTTCCATTTTCCTCTTCTTGTCTGTGAGGAGTGACAAAAGGGTGTCTAGCTCCTTAATTGATACTTCACAACCCTGTCATGTACGTTTTTCAGAAAATTTTCAAAGAAAGCAATATTACAAGAAGCTTCAGTTTTGTCCACTCTACTGACTTTGAGCACGACATTGGAAAGTACATTAATTAATTATATGGGGAAACACCAACAATGGATACATAACATTATCGCTTTAGGTTCTTATAAACTTAGAAGTTCGAAAGAGTAGTTAAAAAATGTTCAAGTCACAAATAGCACTATAAAAAAGGCCCTAATTGAAGCACTGCACTCTTGGCATTACAAAAAATTAACAATCACGTTGTCTTGGCTTGGAACGCATTGTGAATACATTCTATAGTCAATACAAACGTATTGGGAATACAATTTTACTAGTCGATTAAATTCACCATTCTCTGTTAGCTCTCTTGAAAGTAAATTGATGGTTTAACATGGCATCAAGTTAACTAATCTTGAGTTCAAACCTGACTGCCCTCTATTCCTCTTGTATGCTTCCTTTTTACCCGGGCTGGTGCCCGTCAGTTTTATTAGTGAGATTGGATTTTAAATTTTCTAACTGAAGATTTAAGATCACAACATAAATAATAAATGTTGCTTTAATCGTAACATAACTAGTCCACGAAATCTGACCTGCTGTAATGCGTGACGAAATTGTTCCACAGGAGAAGCGGTTCTGGATATTTGACGAGCAGAAGCCTTCTTCAGTAGCTACAAAATTGGGACACAGAAACCGCACAAATAAGCTGCATTTCCAAGTAGATCAATTTCAAGAAGAGAAAGTGTTCATTATTCTATGTTCCAACTCTCACATGTAATCCCAAATTAACTACGATGTTACCAATAAAAAATTAAACTAATTAGGTCCCGTCAATGGAAATTTCTCGTTAATTTGAAAACGTTTATTATTTATTATGTTTGAGGCAATCGAGTGCTTAAACTAGAAACAAAAGAGAAAGAACCTTATCGAGCAAGAAGTTGGGGAATAACTGGTGGAGGGTGAGGTGGTGGGAGCAGCAGGGGCAGTCACTCTTGTTGCGGAGGTGTATGACGATGCACATATAGCAGAAGCTGTGACCGCACACGGTGAGGAACGCGTCCTTGATCGTCTGCATGCATATCGGACAAAGCAAGTCCTTGTCCAGCTCCTCCGATCCCCAGCCCGAGCCTCCTTCTGGTTCTTCATCCGGATGCTGCGCCGCCGAGAAGGCCGATGGAGACGACTTAGGCTTCGGCTCCCGCTCCCGCTCCGGCTCCGGCTTCACCACCGCCGGGACTACAGGCCCCGTGCCTGTTGACACTTCCTCCATCGCTTCTCTCTCTCTGGTCTGTTTCTTCTCTCTCTACGTAAAACTTCCCTATCTGTGAAAAATCTGTCTCTGTACCGTTTCTTCATACATATGAAGTTGCAAGAAGAGAAGAGTGGGACCCAGAACCGTAGTTTGTGAGGGTGAGAACGGACCACGCGATCTCATTCTCCCCTAAGTTGCTAACTGCCTTACCGGGTTTTGTGGTTTTGAGCCGGTCGGCGCAGCCCCTGTTTTATTCCCTAACTTTTTTTTCTTTTTTTTTTTCTCAGAACAAGTAAAAAATAAATAAAAATTTTAATTCATAATCTCTATAACATATATTTTTATTTTTTATCTTTTTTATTTTTTTTATAGCAAATGTGTGATGTAAAAATATAAGTAAATAACTCAATTAATTTAACATAAATAAATAAATAAAAATTAAAGCAGATGTGGTGTGCAGTATAGATACTAAATAATGAGTTTAGATCATCTTTTTAATAATTAAGAAAAATAATTTTTATAATTTGAATATATGCAAGTTAAGTGTACTTTATGTATAAAATTATTTAAATTTTTAATAATACATCCCATTTTTTTATGAGGACCTAGCATTAATCAATAATTATTATATAATCTCAATTTTAATAATTATTATCTAATTAAAATTTTTTTTATAAATGTTCTTTTAATGTAAATGGTTTTTTAATTAGTATACTAGTGGTAATTATTATTAAATTAAACCATGCGAGCGTCGCATAGAATTGGTAGAGAAAGGATGAGTACTAAGGTGCCGCTTTTGGTGACGAATTCAGACCGCATTTAGATATCCATGTAGAAAGGGCGTGCTGCATAAAAAATTTTAATTTTAGAAGAAAGAACACACAAATCTCTCTCAATCTATCATCTATTTTATAATCACTCTTCGAACTATTAATTATGACAATTATTGCTTTAAACTTCCAAAAATTGTAATCTAGCCCCTCATAATGATTTGACATAAATATATGCTAATGTCATGTTTTGCAACTCAAGCAACTCTGCGTTGGTCAATTGTTCTTGCGAAAATTGAGGAATAAGAGTTTGGGGTGGTGAGAAACACATATGATGCCTAAATCGGCCTGGATTTCAATCTATGATTTAAGAGAGTTCAGGCATGAGTGCTTAGAGAGTTTTTTACCCCCACAAAGGGGGTATATACACCTAGTAAGAGTGATTCCCCATCAAGTCAATTGTGGTGATGTCGCTTCCTACTCAGGTTGTGCCATTTTCCAACGTCCTGCTACATGACAGGTCATTCAGGACTGATCATGGCAACCGTTGACAGTCTATGGTTCACGTCGTGGAGTGTCCATCTCCGATCTTCATTAAATACAACGTAGTCTCAACTTGATGCGCTCACCTTCCAAGTCTATCCAGCCATCGGTGTCCAAAGACTAGGATTGTCCCTGACCCTATGAAGATGGATTGTCGGCTAGTAGAGGTTTCAGGTCTTTTGACTCAGGGGTCCATGTCTCGCGTGTGCTACTTTGCTGCTTCTTTTTGGGCTTCGTGACCTCGCCCTTTTCAGCCTGGCCCATCCTATCCTTTCCTATTGATTTCTTACTATTGGGCTAACCTTAGGCCTATCCGTGCCTCGCAGGCTAGGTCCGTGCAGTTTGGCTTGACATTGGGAATGACCTTTCTCATAATATCGTTCATAAAAATTCAAAACTTAAGAAAGAATAGAAAATGGAAAAGAATGATTTCTTAAAAAGAATATATTAAAAGATTCAAAATATAAAAATTGAAAATTAATTTTAGAACAAGAAATTAAAATTACGAAAAAAAAATAGTACATTGATATTTTTTAGAAGTTTAAGGGATAATTATCGAAAATAAAATTACTTAACAAGTTGTTCGAGATCAAACTCTTATTACACTTAAATAAGCCGATAATAAACCAAAACTACTGATCGATCATGAGATTATACAACTCGTATAACACTTGACTCAACTCGACGACTTATATAAGTTCATATAAACTTGTATACTTTTCTTTTACTATTTTTATAATATTAAATTTAAATTTACAATAAGAATGTTTTATTTATATAAAAAAAAAAAAAAAAGAGGAACCATGTTTCTAATACGATCCATAATAGTTGAATTCTTATGAATATAATCATTTATATTTATATTTGTATATACAAACTATAAAGAAAAATTTACAAAAATTCAAAGTTTATATGAAAATATGTAGATAAAGTTATAAGATATAATATAAATAATTTTTTTTATTAGATTTAAGTAGTTTGTAAACAAGTTTGAATTCAATCGGAAAAAAGAAATGATTTGTTCGTGAACATAAAATATAATTCGTTAATAAGTTTTAACTCGACTTGTATTAGAATAAAATTAATAATCTTGACGACCTATTACACTACTAGTTTAAACTCAATTTATTTAAACCACTCATCGAAATTGATAATTTGGAGTTATTGTAAATTTAATTTTTTATAGTTATTATGTTTTCCTCTCTCAAATTATAATTTATTTTGTAAATTATTTGGGTGGCATATTTTTGTGATAAATGCTATGAAAAGTGAAAACGACCAATATACCTCCGGCTGTCCTTTACGCTGCTGCAGGCAGGACGACCAAATTTGGCAATTTAATTTTATTCCGCTCTGGCAACGGTAGCGTATGGTTACTGCCGTCGCCTTTTTCAGTGCAGTTAATGCCTGAATCCAACAGCCTCGGCCTATAAGGTACTCAATTGAGTGGACATCAGACTTATTTTTTAAAGGAAAAAAATGTAAATCTTGTGAAATGATCAACAATAAATAGATAGAATTTGCAACCAGTTCTTGAAACATTAGAAGCTGGGCCCATACATCGGCCCATAACAATTCTAAGGGCTTGAAAGATTACGTATTGCTAAATGAAGGAAAAGGCAACTGATTGGCCTTTGCAATAGGACACTCAGGACATACAAAGGAAGTCTAACTGGGAACATAAGGCAAACAGTTTTGGTGCAAAATACTGGAGACTAGACGAAGAGTTGGGTGGCCGAGTCGTCGATGCCAGCAGCTTAAATAGACCTTTTCACCGAGATGGACTGAGGAAGAAGACAGCGGCAGGGAGGAAGGAAACTTGTAGAGGCTGTTATGGGTTGGTCCACTGATGATGAGCCTCCCTGTTATTTTGTCCTTTACAGATAAATGTGAGTTATGAAATTCAAAGAAACAAGAGTTGTCAGTGCAAAATTGGAAGATCGAAACCAAGTTTTTTGTGATAGAGGGTACATGAAGGAGATTATGCAATTTAAAGGAAGAGGAATTGATGGAGAAAGAGGAGTCATCGATATTTTGAATGGGAAGACTTGCACCATTTCCAACCCGAATCTGCTCGTTTCCACCATAAGGTTCAGATGAGAGGTTAAGGTGAGAGAGGTCATGAGTTATATGATGAGTGACATCATTATCTGGATACCAAGTTGAATCTGAGGTGGCTAATGGTGTTGTGTAATTGGCAGAGAAAGAGGTGGGTGGCTCATATTGGTAAGCATGATCAAAACAGTAATAGCATTGCAGCGCAACATGCCCAGATCTGTTGCAAACTTGGCATGTGGGTCGCTGGGTGTTGTTCTGAAAGGGTGGCCGAGAGTTGGGAGAGGAACGTCCTCTGGATGGTGGGAACCTACCTCGGCTTCCAAAATTTCGTCCTCCTCGAAAGTAACCACGGCCTCCTTGATCTCTGGAATTGGTTGTGCTGAGGTTTGCTGATGGTTCAAACGAAGAGGGAGTAGAGGTACGGGAAGCATGGCTTAATCTGCTCTCATGGATGAGAAGGAGATGAAAAAGTTCATTGGAGGATATGGGCTCTGCTCGAGTTGTAATAGAAGTGATGAAGGGTTCATAAGTTGGACCTAGACCATTTAACAGGTAGGTGACATATTCCTTGTCTAAGAGAAATGCTCCAGTTGCAGCAAGGGTATCGGCAAGCATCTTCACCTTGCTGAAATAATCAGTAATTGATTGGTCACCTCTTGATAGGTTTGTAAGTTGAAACCTGATCTAGAACTCCTTAGCTTGAGAATGGGAGCTATACATGGATTCAAGAGCTGTCCAAAGTTGGCGTAAGGTACCTGCAGAAATTACATGGGCAAGAATCGACTCTATTAGAGATGAAAACAAAATACTCAAGATGAGTTGATCAGCTTTTTGCCAAGTGAGATAAGCTGGATTGATTTGGGATTTGTAGTGCTCTCAGACGGCAGCATTTTGGGTGGAGGTTTTTGTGTGCCATCCACGAAAGAGAACAAGTCTTGTCCTCAGAGATAAGCTGTGATTTGAACTTTCCACAGCATATAATTTTTAGAGTTCAATTTGGTGGACACTAAGTGGGAAAAGGAAGAATGAAGAGAAGGAGGAGGTGACGAAAAGGTTGCCATGGCAAAGGATCAAGAGACTGCTAGTCTAGCAGCTCTGATACCATATCAGAGAGATAGAGAAAGTTGTCTCAAATATTCATTTCATTCATAATAGGTACATTGTGCCTTTGATAGAATATATAGACTTGAGGTACTACAAATAATAACAGAAAGCATGTACAAAAAGGAATAAAATTGGTTACAACAAAATCAGAATAAGGATGAAAATCGTGAAGATTCTGGAAGATTGTAGAGCTGCTGAGGTGGCTTCTGCTGCTTCTTGTTTGGCTGAGTGGCATCATCATCTTGACTTAGGCTAATAAAGAAGACGAGTGATACAACTACAAATGGATTACACAAAAGTAATCCAACAAATTGATATGGTTTCACGTGATCTGTTAAATTTACATTATAATAAAAAGAATTTGACAATTTGGCGAATAAGGGTGGGTAGCATAGGCCTCGCCCCGTCTGCCCCACCCCTCACTACTAAATTATATCATGTATATGGAGAAGTATATGGGGATTGAGGTTTCTGATTCAAGAAGGGATGAGGTGGAGAGATGGAAATGGAGCAAAGATAAAGATAGGGGGATAAACGGTTGCCCACACTCTGTACTTACAAAGTTCAATCTCCAATTAAGATACTCCACTGGGATGCAAGAGTCAGTGAGTTTATTGATCAACAAAAGGTTTGCTGGAACAAAGATCTAATCAATGAGGTGGTGAATGATGATGAAGCAAAAATTATAAGTAGTTACCTTTAAACTAGGATCTAAAGACAAATTATTTTGGGGCTTTAGCAAAAATGGTACTTTTACTGTTAAGAGTGCATATTATCTAGCAGTCCAAAGATTGAAAGTGATGGCGGTCAACAATCATATACTATAAGCTCTAAAGTTGGTTGGCAAAAAATTTGGAAGATGAAAGTCCCAAATGCAGTTAAGGTGTTTATCTGGAAAGCACCTAGTGAGGCATTTCCTACTATAAGCAATCTATACAAGAAGAAAGTTACTGAAACTGCTTTATGCCCTACTTTATGCCCTATGGAGTTGTCGAGCAGCTTCTGGTGTCTAGGCCGAGTCACTCAGTGTATTGCAAAAATGGGGTTGTGCAGAGGAAGATTCATTAGTTTTATGGGAGAGGATGGTGACGAATTTGCAGATAACTGTGCTGGAGGAGATAGCTTGTGTTCTCAAAAGGGTATGATTAAGGAGGAATAAGTTTATTGTTTAAGGGAAATTTGATAGTCCCAGAGTTGTTTATAGCAGTACTAAAGCTAAATTAGAGTAGTTTCAGCAGGCTCAAGCTTCATTGAAGGAACCAGAAGATGCGATAGGGCCAGTAAACAGATTATTTGGAAAACACCAGGTATTGGAGTCCAAAAAGCAATCTGGAATGCTGCTAGTGATATTGAATATATTAAAACTATTTTAAGAGAGAGCAATTGTAATATACTCCAAAGGAGAGCAATCATGTAGCCCATCAAGTTGCCAAACTAGCCCTACAATGTGAAGAAGAAGTTGTATGGTTAGAAGAGGCACCTAGTGATATTGAGAGTTGCATTCAATTTGAAAAGCATTGTAATAAGCAACTTTATTGATGAATGAAAGGCAAAGTATTGATTTCAAAAAAATAAAAGACCTGAGGTTTTATCTTTAATTATATTAATTAATGATATGGTTTTAAATATATTTTTTTTATTGAAGTGATTAATTTACAAAGGATATTGAAATTGAATATTCTCAGTTATGATAAATGAAAAGAGAAATATTTATTTTATGAAAAAATCTTATAAAAATATAGTTACAAACTTTATATTTTTTAACATAATTTGATTTAAAAGATAAATTTTAAATTTTAAATTTTTATAAATTAAATTATGTCACGTAAATATTATATAGTGTAAAAATTTTCAGCTACCACTCTTACAGTCTTACAAAGAGATTTTTTAAATATAAAATAGATATAATATATTTCCTCTAGCCACGTCTTTGAATCATATTTTTAATATTTTTAGACGAGGTTAATTGCTCATCTCTCTCTCTCTCTCTCTCTATGAGCCTGAAATCGTAAATTCCGAAGTTCCTACTCCCCACGTTCAGAGTCGTACAACCTCCAATTCTTCGCCTAATTCGTAACCATTCCTCTCTCTGTTATATGCCTAGGGCTCAACATTTTATTGAACCAATAAATTCTCTTCTGGTGCATCTATCTACAAATGATTAATTATATCTGCACATTGTTTGTTTCTCTTCATAAGAATTTATTTAATTTATTTTTGTTGGAACTGGGAAAAGAAATATCTCAGTTGTAATCTAATCTGATTGTCATGTTTTATTAATTTGGAATTCTTAGGTGGCTTACGATAAAGCTAGCAAGTGAATTAAGCATTAGATGAGGCTTTTGCAGTTTGGATTGTTAGTGTCTTTAGCTTCAGGACTCGCTGCATTACTCGTCTATCTCAACGGCGTCACCCATCTCTGTACGTAATAGATTATGTTTATTTGTGCGTGGTAGATACTTGCATGAGGAAACTTGATGAATGTGTCATTTTCAGACGAAAGTTATTGGCCTTCGAATGAAGATTTGGAAGCCTT
Source organism: Pterocarya stenoptera (assembly GCA_003123785.1). NCBI lineage: Eukaryota > Viridiplantae > Streptophyta > Magnoliopsida > Fagales > Juglandaceae > Pterocarya > Pterocarya stenoptera. Next base: position 97,336 of record QEOT01124008.1, read on the forward strand.
GCGGTCTTTGCAGAGCGATTTCCAGAAGTGTGTGGTGAGAAGTTTTTTAATTTTTAATTTTCTATCAATTTGAACATTGCAACTTTTTTTTGAATTATAATACCCCATGGCATAGCTTTCAAGTAGTTCATCCAAATTATACTACTACACTGATGAAATGATCACACCGGTTACTTTGTCCTTAAAATTGTGATTGGATAAATTCACGTGCTTGGATATGGAAGTGCTTCATTTGACTTCGTTTGAAAATGGAGTTGCATTTGTGAGGAGTTTTTGTAGCTTGAAGCACGTAATCAATTCGAGTATCAGTTGGAATTCGAATCCAGTGGTTCTACTCTTCATTGACTTGTGTTTAGTGGATCTGACTTCTATGGGAGCTACATGCCTAGGAAGTTATGCTTTGCGTTATTTTTTGTGTAGCTACTGATTTTGGATTTCGGTGCAGAAAGCAAATGGATTAGGTTTACAAGCTGCAAGTGGCAAAGATTATTGTCAGGTCAAGATTAACTTCCCTAGCGACACCATCCCCAAATGGGTAAATTCTTCTCCTAGATTTTCATCAGATGCTTGCATAGATATATTTATATATTATGCATAAGTTAGTCATGTCAGAAAACATTTACTTTTGATTTTTTAAATTTAATTTTGTGGTATTTGGTGTTTCTTTACATTGCTCAACTGTAAGTCTGTATGTTGTTCTTCTCTGACTTAGTTCCTTGGAAATTTGGAATGTAAACAGAGAGATCCTAAAACTGGTGAACTAGAAGGGTTGTCATTTGATTTTAATCTATGTGAAACTGTGGCTACATGGGAACAGGTGAGCCTGCTGTTTTCCTGGTGATCCTATCATTCAACTGTTTGATTAATTTGAAGGAGACAAGATATGCCTAATAGACTTAGTGAAATATCTTTGTAATTGGCACCTTTGTGTAATAAATTTAGGCCATGTTTGGGAAGTAAGATGATCTCAAAACTTCTCATAATTTCCTCTCCAAATATCACTCAAATACAAAATACTTTTCAATTTCAAATGTTCAACTTTTTCATCTAATTATTATAACTTTTCCAAACTTCCAAACAAAACACAAAAAACAATACAACTTTTTCAAATTTCAAAACAAAAATTATATTAAAAAATTATATTCAAACAATTTTTTAAATTTATATTATTTTTATTCAACTTTTTCTCTCCTTTCCCAAAACCCAATAAAAAATCTTAAGTGAAACAATTTCACTATTATTCACAGAATTCTCATCTCATCTCATTATCAAGCATGCTCTTAATCTGTTGTTCCCATTTCTCTTTACCTTGATTATTGTCATGTACACTGAGCTTTTTGATATGTTTGTTTAAGATTTCCTTATATGCTTTATATTTGATATGTCATATATTGAGTTTTTTGCTTAGGTGCGCAATAGTACAACAATGCTCACCAAAGAATTCATTGATGCTTTGCCAAATGGATGGGAGGAATATGCGTGGCACAGGATCAATAAGGGAATACTTCTGTAAGTAGTTATACAACAAGCTAGTATTGGAATTAGTTTTACTCAATATATTGAATAAAATCTTGGATACAAGAAATGTTTCATCTCATCTCATCTCATCATTATAACTTTCTCAAATTTCCATACAAAATATAATAAACAATTCAACTTTTTCAAATTTTAAAACAATAATAATATTAAAAAATAACGTTCTAACAATATTTTATTTAACTTTCAACTTTCATCTCAACTCACTATCCAAATGGCACCTAAATCATCTACCTAGAGTATGAACTATGTAATATTGATACAATTGATCTATTTTCATGTAAGCTAATCACAAATTATTTGAAAGATGATAAAAGCTTTCTGGTTCCAATGGCCCATATGACTTTGGCATTGATTTTACGTCTAGTACAATTATGATGTGAAATAAGACAATACTTTTACTTGTAGTATGAGATTATATCATTTATTTTATTTTATTTTTGTAGGCGAGATTATTTCATTTTGATGTGTGCGTAACAAAATCTTACTTTCCCTATAAATCCTGAGGAAGTTAAAAAATTATGCAAAAGAAAAATTTTATAGAAAGTTTTCAAGTGGCTGTAACTTTTTTTTAGATATAATATTTTTTTCAAATGTAAATTAAGTTCTTAAAGCTGCTGAAAATATTCACAGCCCCATGCAATCTGATGTAGCTCATTTCTCCATCACAGCAATCGCTGTGAGAACAAGACTCTATGCATGGAGAAACTTTCACTGGTACTCCCTCAAACACCACCGTATCTTCCCCGACAATTTGGTCGTTGTGCTGTTATTGGGAACTCAGGAGATCTATTGAAAACAAGGTTTGGAAAGGAGATAGATGGTTACGATGCTGTTATCAGAGAAAATGGTGCTCCAATCCAGGTCAAGCTGGTTATTTATTGATGTTTGAATTCTGGCATTTGCTTCACTTAATAACTGATCTTCCTTTACTGTTATTGGATGCATTGCAGATCTATTCAGACTATGTCGGCAAAAAGAGTACATTCCGTCTTCTTAATAGGGGATCTGCCAAAGCTCTTGATAAAGTTGTGGAGTTAGATGGTATGAGCACCATGCTCTATTGTAACTTGTGAATCCTGTCACATTTTACCGGGAGAACACTGAAGATATGGTTTCTGCAGAAACAAGGAGGGAGGTCTTGATCATTGAAACGACAATTCATGATATCATGAAGAAAATGATACTGGTCTGTATGTTGGTTCCCTGTAGTTTTGGTGGTCCCACAAGAAAACAATTGTCGACTCCAATATTTGTTGCATAAATGTGATTGTTTCTCCTAACATTTCCCTCTTGCTGTAAATCACCGTCTAGAAACATAATAATTATTTCATAATTTTTGTGACTTAAAAAAATTGGTACTTATTTGTACATTCATTCCTTGAAAATCGTACATGTATTTCTATACTCTATGAACTTGCTTTTAATTGCTGATTTTGACCCAAAGATGAAAAGGGAGAAAGAAAAGTTTGCTTGCTGACAGCAAAAACCAATTTTTGAAATCTCCGCTCTTGCCTCCCTGTTGAAATTTTGCTCTTACTTACCCCTCAAACCCCCAAAACAATTGGAGATATCTTTATCATTTGTATTCCCTCTTGAATAAATGCTCAATTTGGCATTCCTTGATAATATAACATTACTTCCTTGCTTTTGGGGTTAATTATATTACTGAAAGCTTGAATTTTCTTTTTGGGGCTTTTTTATGCAGGATATTCCAATAAAAAATCCTGTATATCTCATGCTGGGTGCATCCTTTGGTTCAGCAGCTAAAGGAACTGGGCTCAAGGCTCTTGAATTTGCTCTCTCTATTTGCGAATCAGTAGATATGTATGGCTTCACTGTGGATCCCGGTTATAAAGAATGGTATAAAATTTCTTTCAACTGTTGGTGTTTCCAAATGAAATACTTTTATGCAAGGGATCCTTGTAATATTCTTTCAGGACTAGATATTTCTCAGAATCTCGACAAGGTCATACTCCTTTGCATGGTAGGGCTTACTATCAAATGATGGAGTGCTTGGGAGTAAGTCTACAAGCTTCTTTTCTTTATTGATACGTGTATAGTTTTGTTGGTATTAACCTAAAGATGATTGGATTAGAAAAAGTTTTTATTCTTTTTGAGAGAACAACGACCACCAGTGCTCAGTCCCTGTTATGGGGCTTTGAAGTTGCAAACTCTATTAACAGGGTTCATTGAGCAAACAGTTTCATGTTGATTACTGAATTACAATCACGATGATCGCAAAATATGTAGGGTTATGCTTTAGTTTAATTTTTGCAAATAGAACTTTTCCTAGTAACAGCTTGTATGGGTGCTCCATTGCACTTCCTTCTTGATATAAGTGAAATATTATCATTTGTTGTTATTCTATATCATTAACTTCGTTTTGTCTTTTTCTTCTGCTTGTTAAGCTGATCAAAATCCATTCTCCTATGCGAGCTGATCCAAATCGTGTCATCAAATGGGTACCAAGCCATGGCACAATTAGAGCTGCTAGAATTGCGTCAGAGAAATTATTGAGGTAAGTGATCTTCTATTTTTCTTTGTAGATTTGAAAATTTATAGTTGAGAATAAGCTGCTAAAATTCATTGACTTGATGTTTGTTCATGAATGAATTGTGGAACTTCTCTCTTAAAGCTTTATAAACCTTTGCAATTGGGATTGTCAAGGACTAGAAGCATGTTTGTGTATCAAGAGGTTCTGAAATTGTTTCACCAGTTTTATGTGACAGGAGTCATCCATTTGTTGCAAGTGCTACAATTCCACAGTTTTGAGGCATGAGCTGATTCGTACATAGTTGCATCAACCATCAATATTGGAAAGAAGGAAAATTTTCTGGATTTTTTTTTTAAACAGATCCATTATATGGTGTCTTTCTGACTAATGGAAGCTCTGCACGACTACTGCCTTTCCTTTATAGAAATTTTTTTCATTTTTGACATTCCAAATTTGATATCTTTGTCTGCATTGTTAATTGAGGTTTTTAATGTATTATTTCTTTTCTAATATAATATTAAGGAGAGGAATAGATGGAGCTTATAAAGCATAATTCAAAGCCCATATTACTTTTTAGTAAGTGAAGCCTCAAGTGCTATAGTTCTTGAGTAGATGCATATTCTAGAACACGAAGATCAATTTCCTATTAGCAATGCTAGGACACAGAGTCCGTGCCCGTTCCAAACCATTTCTAACTTCCTATTAAGCTGAAACCTATTGTCTTGGACATGTGGTGAATAATTTGTCTGCTTCTGTGTTATGATCCCATTGATCCAAAAGCCTTAGAACTGTTGGATACTAATTTGGTTAAACCTTTAACCCCCAGGATCATAACATTCTGTTAATCTGTTATTTTATAATTTTGTGTAGGAGGGTTGGAGGTGCGACAGGTGACCCACTTGCCTCGTGTTCAATCATTAAGAAGCAAGTTGAGAGAAAGCCTATAGCATTGTCAAACATCAGAAAGGTCGCTGCTGACCATCAAAAATTTGTGAAGGGCACAACCATGTACCCGCTGGAACACAGTCTAGGACAAGGGGTAATTTGCACAGTGCCAGCAAATTAAATCATGCAGCGCTGACTAATATGTGATTTATATCGGTTTCTCTATTAAATTGGATGAAGAAATTGCTGCAGGTCGATGATTGTTGAGTTTATTCCAGAAGCAACTAATATCTGTCAGTCCATGTTAAAGAATTTGGCCAAGGCGTTGAAGATTTTTCATGCCCCGGCCTGTTGTAAAAGCTTTAATAGTCCCCCATAGGAGGATGGCAATTGGGTTGCAGGTGGAGGATATGCTCCATTCCTTCTAAATGCACTTGTGTCATTCTTCCTTTTTTTTCTTTTTTTTTTTTCCTTTTTTTTTTTTTGTGCGGGAAAAAAAAGCACAAAATCTGTCAATTTTATTGGTTTACTTTTCCTCTTGTAAGTGAATTTTTCAACAATATCTTGGTACTTTATCAAATATTTCAAATTCTGTGTAACCTTGTGATAGGGTAGAAGAGAAGAGAATATTTGCAGATTTCTCATTAATAAACCAGGAAGAGCACAAATGGTATATATAGACATAAAAAGGAAATCCTAACAACTTTCCTAGACATTTTTATAAGCAGCGGCTGTGCACAGCGGAATATTCTTTAGTGCAGCAGAGTTTGTTATAGTGGTTGGCCAAAACTGTTACAATCAGTGCCAAAGAAGAGTCTTGCTGCTTTGTTGTTAGGTGCTGAGAAAAAGAAATGGAATTCTGAGTTGAGTCTGTGTAATTGAAGTTGGAAGAGGAAGGGAAGTTAAACGATGTGTATTGAGTAACGAAATTAACGGTCTGAGTTAGTATACGGGGCATTTTGTATTCATTAGTGGAACAGAGTGTCTTGATGAGTTTAGTTTTACTAAGAAAGGCTAGTAGTGATACGGTGCATTTTGCGTTTCTCTTCATTCATCTGTATAAATACGAAGGAAGAGTTCGTTGTTAAGTTAGCTAATTGCTTGAGTTCATTCCCTGATTGTAAGGAGGTTTGAGGTTCCTCGAAAACCTTATTCAAGAATCAATAAAGTGGTTCTTGGTTTCTTTTTCTTCTAGAATCTTCTCTGTTTTCATTCTTTTCTATTCTTGGTTCTTGGCTGGAGTTGGTATCTTAATTGATACCTTACAATTGGTATTAGAGAGGACGATCCTCTCATGATAGAAGGTATGCGGGGAGCTCTGAAGTCGCAGTTGGATGGGTCGCAGAAGCAGCAAGAAGCTATTCAACAACAGTTGGAAGACTATCATCATGCAATTCACAATATTGCAAACAGGTTAGAACAACTTTCTTATATGCTTAAATCCTTAGTTGAGACTAGACAAGTTGTGCCTCCTGTTGATAATGTTCATGTTAGTGGTAGTGGGGGTGGAATCCCAGAAGATAGACCATTGTTGCCTCGTGGGGTGAGGTTGGATTTTTAAAGCCAGCCAATTCTTTGATTTTCATCAAATCCCTTTAAATCAAAGAATCTTAATGTCAGTGTATCATATAGAAGGAGAGGCCTTGGTTTGGTACCAAGATGCCTTGGATGGGGGAGTCTTTAATGGGTGGGATACTTTTATCAAGGCTCTCCAAGTCAGATTTGGCCCTATAGCCTATGATGATCCTATGGACGCTTTGACATGCCTCAAGCAGATCACTTCTGTGACCAGTTACAAGGCTCAATTTGAAGTTTTATCTAACAGGCTTAAAGGTTTGTTAGAAAGGCATAAATTGAGTTGTTTCTTGAATGGGTAGAAGGATGAGATTCAATTGCCAGTCCTAATGCTCAACCCCGTTAATCTGAATGCAGCCTTTGAATTAGCTCAGATCCAAGAAAAGTATGTACTAGCCACTGGCCCAACAGGAAGTTAGTGAGGAGTATGGGTAGAAATGTTGAAAAAATGCATTTTTATGTGCAATCTGTTTGAATAAGTTTCAAAGAATAGCAGCACCAGTGATGAAGGTTTTTTCTACACAAATGGATAAGAAAAGAAGGAAATGGTTGTGTTATCACTGTGATGAAAAGTGGAATCCAACACATGTGTGTAAATAACCAAAAGTCCATGTGTTACATGGGGATGAATGTGAAGATTCTGTGGTGCAAAAAGACAGTGAGGTGGAAGCTATAGTAACTAAAAAGGGGGGTAATGAAGATGAAAGCATGGAGATTTCTATTCATCCATTGTCAGGATGCATTAATAATAATTCTATGAAGTTGTTGGGCAGAATTGGTGAATCTTTAGTAGAAATTTTAGTGGACTCTGGGAGTTCTCATAATTTCTTAGATCCACTAGTAGTCAAAGCAGCAAAGTTGAGAGTAGAAAAAGAACCCAGCTTGCAAGTTAAGGTTGCTAATGGTGACACCATTTTGAGTCAAGGAAAATGTGAGGAGACTCTTAAGATCCAAGGATCTAAGTTTAAAATTCATTTTCATGTGTTGAGTTTGGGGGGATGTGATGTGGTGCTAGGGGTTCAGTGGTTGAAAACATTGAGACCCATTAATTGGGATTTTTCAACTATGACCATGAGTTTCAAAGTTAGGCAGTCTGTTGTTCTATTACAAGGGCTGAAAAATGTTGAACTAAAGGTTCAAAATAGAGAAAGGTGCTTGAACTAAGACGGCAGGAAACAACCTGACTGATGAACAACAATTCTAGGCAATAATACAATCACTACCGAATTCTTAAGAGAATATGAGCCAGAATCTGATGTATAATGAGAATATTAAGGACTTTGATGATGTCTCGCGTCACTTAGAGTTGGAGGCTGAGCGCCTAGAGGCTGTTAAGCCCAAACATTCGGCCTATATGGCTCAGTCTGGTTCGCTCAAGACATCTAAGCCTAACCACAAGAAGTCCAAGATAGGAGTAGCTACTGGATAAGTTAAGAAAGTGTCAGGAACTTCTCAGTGCAATAAGAGGGGCAAGCGCAGGAAGAACAAGTCAAAATTAAAGTGTTTCAACTACGGAAAGAAATGCCACTTCGCTCGTGACTGTACTAAGCCGAAGAAGGTACACTCTGACTTTTCTCATATTGTTTTTATAACTAGCTATGTGATGGTTGATCATTCCTATCCTATGTGAACTGCCGATCCAGGAGTGACCGAACACATAGCGCGAGATCAAGTCAGCTTTGTAGAGTATCGCAGGATTCCAGCTGGGAGTCGTGATATCAAGGTGGGGAATGAAGCTAGCATGGAGGTGCTAGGACTTGGTACCTACAAGCTGGACTTATGGGATAGCCGCACTCTATTTCTCCACGATGTGCTATACACTCTCGAGATCCAACGGAACTTACTTTCTGTAGTTACTTTATTAAGACTAGGTTTTCCGATTGTATTTGAAAATAATGGTGTTTCCTTCTATTTGGACAATGTGTTTTATGGTTATTTTTTTTATCAAACGGTTTTATAATATTGGATTTGGATTATTCAAATATGAATGAGTCTTTTATTTTTATTTTTGCATCTGAAAATTTGGATTCATATAAATAACATGCTAGGCTTGGCCATATAGGACAAGATAGAATGACTCGGTTAAATAGAGAATGTCTAATAGTAAATCTCACTAAGGTCATTTTGCCCACATGTGAACATTATCTTATGAGAAAAGTCAAGAGAAAACCGTTTGGAAATGACACTAGGACATCTTTTCCATTGCAATTAGTCCACTCAAATATCTGTGGTCCAATGAGTATGAGGGCAAGACACGAATGTGTCTACTTCATCACATTTATAGATGATTTTTCACGTTATATTCATGTCTACTTAATCTCTCATAAGCCTGAAGCATTGGAGTGCTTTAGGCGATATCTCAAAATGGTTGAGAATCAACTAGACAAGAACTTAAAAATTCTAAGAACTGACCAAAGATGAGAATATCTCTCTGAGCAAATTAAAAGGTTATGTGATGAAAAAGGAATCAAAAGATAATTGACGATGCCAAGTACGCCACAACAAAATGGCGTGGCAGAAAGGAGAAATCGAACACTGCTTGAGATGATTAGGTCAATGATGGCACAAGCAACCTACCAATTTCTTTTTAGGGAACGCACTTTTAACTGTTATCTATATTCTTAACCGAGTGCCCTCAAAATCAGTATCTTCCACCCTATATAAACTATGGATCAGCGAGAAAGCCAATTTGAGTAACTTGCGGCCATTGGGCTTAACTGTTTTGTTCACGATGTTTCTCATAAATATGGAAAGTTAGGCCTTAGAGGAAAGAAGTGTAATAAGCTACTCAGAACACTCAAAAGGGTATGTGCTAATAGGTGAACAATTTGATGGAACTATTATTGAGATTAAGTCACGAGATGTAGATTTCGTAAAGGATGAGTTTCCAAGTAGGGGTGAGGTTGATGGGAGTTTGGAACTCTATGAGATTGTGAGTCAAGAGGAAGGCGCTCCAAGAGGTTTAGTTGAGAATAAGGAAGAAATTCCTCAAGCTCCTACAAATTGTGAGAGTGACTTGCCTCCGAGTGGGAGCACATCACTTGTATATCAATCAGAACAGCCTCAACCGTGTAGAAGCACGCGTGAAAGTGTTCTCCATCGTCGTTTTAAAATTGAAGGAGAAGCTTTTATGGTAACTCCGCAAGATGATGATGATGAGCCTAGAATAATTCATGAGGTTCTCTCATCTTCTACTAAAGATGAGTGGATGAAAGTACTAAAAAACGAGATAGAGTCTTAGGACAAACTAGGTCTGGGATCTGGTAGATCTATCGTCATGGCGCAAATCTATTAGGAATAAATGGGTTATAAAGGTAAATCGCAAGTCGAATAGATCAATAGAAAGGTACAAAACTCGCTTAGTGGTAAAAAGATATACCCAACAAGAGGGTATAGACTATGAGAAAACTTTTTTACAAATGGTGAGTTTTGCCTCAATTCACCTGATTCTAGCTATCGTAACATACATGGATTTGGTACTCTACTAGATGGACGTTAAGACAGTATTCTCAATAAAGAACTAGATGATGAGATCTATATGGATCAACCCATGGGTTTTATGGTCAAAGGTCAAGAGCGTAAAGTGTGCAAACTTAAACAATCTATATATGGCCTAAAGCAATCATCTAGACAATGGTATCTCAGATTCCATTGAATCATTCTCTCGAATGGGTTTACAATGATTACGAAGGGCCATTGTGTATAATTCAAAAGATCTAAGAAGAGTTTCATTATGTTGTCATTGTATGTTGACGACATATTATTGGCTGAAAATGATAAATGGTTGATAGTCGCCACAAAAGAGTGGTTATCCTTCAATTTTGAGATGAAGGATATGGGTGAGGCAGAACATATTCTGGGAGTTAAGATCTACAGAAATTGCTCAAAGAGACTTTTGTGTTTGTCATAACAGACTTACATAAAGAAAGTTATTGAGCGCTTCCAAATGAGTGGATGTAAACCCATTGACACCCCTATTACAAGAAGCGAGAACTTGTCCAAAAAGTTTTGTCTTAAGACGAAAAGATGGCTCATATCCCTTATGCTAATAATGTAGCCTGATGTATGTCATAATGTATACTCGGTCAGACATATGCTATGCAGTTGACTTGGTGAGTATATTCCAATCGAACACCGAACTAGCTCACCAGAAAGTAATCAAGAGGAAATGAGATATCTCAAGGGAACTGCAGACTATGTGTTGTACTATCAAGGTTCGGATTTGCAGCTGAGAGGTACAGGATGCTAATTAGGAAAGTGACCTAAATGAGCGCAAATCAACCACTGGGTATGTCTTTCTACTCAACAATGGCGTCTTTACATGGAGCAATAAGAAACAACCTTGTATAGCCTTATCCACTATGGAGGCAGAATACATAGCTTGTTTAGCAGCAGTTCAAGAAGCTGTTTGGTTACGAAGGTTTCTCAAGCATTTAGAAATTGGACACGAATACTTTAGATTCAGTGAAAATATTCTACGATAGCATGGCAGCTCTGGCATATGTTAAGGACTCAAAGTATTAAGGAAGAACCAAACACATAGATATCAGATGTCACTACATTGGAGATATGGTAGAGCAAAAGGAAGTGGTCCTGAAACACCTTTCTACGAGTTACATGGTTGTTGATCCCTTAACAAAGCCTATAGCAAGCGATATTTTTTAGGCTCATGTTTGGAATTTAGGACTCCGTAGATTGTAAATGTAATTTGTGTTTCAAGTGACATTGACATTGAGATGTAACATTTCCTTTGGGATATTAATACAGTATGATTCAGTTTTTGTCTTTGTCGTATTGTTTTTCTAATACACATACACAAGATATGTCAACAAGCTTAGATCGGCTCACTCACATGAGCGATCACCTTGGTGCTTGAGTAGCGAGTAGAGATGAGATATTGTGTCCCTAAGTACTTGTCCAAAATGAAAAGTTGGTTGATACAAAGATATGTCGTCTTAGTGGAAGCTAAGACGAGGTTTATTGAAAGGACTAAGTATGGAGAACCCACAATCCATGTAGCATGTGGTTAACCAGATGCGAGATCCTCTTTGATGCCTTGAAGGCGAGAGCAAATAGAGGAACTTGAGTTAGACGCTTAAGGAGCAACTAGACTAAGATCTGTACGGTGTTGATATATACATATACTCTTTGAGGAAGAGAAATTCACCGTAGCATGTGTTTCATACTATATGTGCTTATTTGTCCAAATGAGTAAGTAAGTAAATGGTTTCCTTCTTTCTCACTGTGTGAGTCTCTATTTTTTAAGTGTCATTTATTTACTTTTGACTATGTCATAAGATAGAGGTTGTGATGTCTGCTACTTTGTCATGTTGTCTATGGCCATGATTGATGCAGTCTAAAGAGGCATTGCTGAGAAAGCGATTCAACCAAAGTTAAATGACATGAGGGCAAATGAAGGATTATTCGACATCATATCTTAAATTGTGTTTGCCGATGTCGAACTATGACGCTACACATTGGTAGCGACTAAAGTTATGAATACATTGAAATTATTTGGAGGTAGTCAAGCATTGTTTTGAGTTTTTTGAACTCAAGAGGGTTCGAAATGCTTGATATGATACGATCGAATGAGTCTAAGACATGACAAGACACATTAGGAATGTTATTATACTGGTCTTCTCAGTGAGAGATTTGGTGTAGTACTCCCACTTTTCTTTTATAAATGTGATTGGTGGTCGTACGGCCTATGTGCGAGTGGGAGATGTTAGATGGAGGGGCGCCCACATGGGGCTGACCCCTTCCTCTCCTGCATTGTAACGCATATTTGCTTGTAACGCATGGCTTAGCCATGCGTTATACCATTTAAATGGCACAGTGAAGGCTAGCCTTTAAGGCCAGCCGTGTGGGGTGAGCTATATATAGCTCCCCTCAATTGGTTTTTTGGATCATCCGAAACACAAAACTCTCTCTCATTTTGTTCTCTCTTGAAATAGTATTTAGGTTGTGGATGTGTTGAGTGTTACTCTAGTCTATACAATATAGTACACTTCGCCACTAAGAGGAGATGCTTGAAGTTTACTAAACTGGATAAACTTGTGGAGCAACTTAATAAACTGTGCTTGAGGTATTTTTCGCTGTGCTTTCTTAAGATACCGTATATTTGCTTGCGATGTGGAGGCCAGAGTAGATGGCTCAATACCTTGGTACTTCTTTTGCTTTTGTTTCCTTCGGCTAGTTTCCAACGGTTGTGCGTATAATGCATCAAAGGCCCAAAAGCCCAACCACCTGGTTTGTTCATAATCTTTAGGACAGTTGCATTATCGGTGTTTCTGCTTTGTTTTGATGCTTTGAACCTTCAACATGTTTATTCGTCTCTTTCTAAAACTTTCTTGAGTCCCTCACTCCCAAATCTCAGTGCATTCCCTCAACGTAATAAAGGGATAGTAAAAAAAACAACTGATCTTCAATTATTTGGATGTATTATTAATTCAACTTTACTACTTCGAAAGAAATCTTCCTTGCATTGCATTGCAGAGAACTGCTAGCTTGATGACTTGTATTAAACGTATTCAGGTATCATAACTTTCACTAGCTAGTTTTGGTGCTTTTGGTTCGTTGACCACTGGAAAGCAATTTGATTTTTGAAAATCAAACTATTTCAAGTGGAAATCATATTATAGGACAGAACTATAAAATCTCAAAGTTACTGCATATTTGAAAGAATTAATGTCATGTTTAAATCTAGAAATTGTATAGACTATAATTTTAGTGTTCTCCATCTACGTTTGTTGTTTTATTTAGTGCTCCAGTAGATTGAGCTAGCTTCATGGAGTAATTCATCGTAATTATGATTTGGTTTGAGGGAAAGGTTGGCTCCTGATGCCCATCTAACTTCTATTGCTTCCCTGCAGAAGAAGGAAAACCAGCAGAAGCTATTTAATAATTGAGAACTCTCTCTCTCTCTCTCTCTCTCTCTCTCTCTCTCTCTCTCTCTCTCACCCATATGATTTCTACATGTGGGGCTGAAGCTGGGATGATTGCAAGTTTTTTTTATATTTAATTTGATAGATATGAATAAATTAGCATGCATCTGCATTTCTATCCTATTTACAAGAATCATAAAGAGTAGCATGCGGTTAATTTAAATATGTTTTAGTGCTCTTCATTTCATCATTGATCATGTGCTGTTCAGTGATAAATGTTTGTTTGTGCCGTCTTGAGATCTTCTAAAGAAAATTATTCTTTTGATTAAACAAATGAAAACTTTATACCTTGTTTGCCATAGGAAGGTGTGATGCTCCTAAACATAGGATGGATGCTGGAGCTATGAATTCAAGACCCATTGCCATTGGATGCATGCCTAAGTTTACGAATAAAAATAAAAAGGAGAGAGAGAGAGAGAGAGAGAGAGAGCATAGTTTTTTCAGAATCCTTTCTATGTTTAAGTTCATTAATTTCATTTAAGCTTCCAATGATCATTATTTTCCATGACTTCTGGGCCAGCACATGATGGTGTCTTTGTCGATGAGATTGGTTTCTCTCCTGATGACTTGCGAGTCATGATACGTGTAAGCAGTACATATGGGTTGATTCCAAGAACCTTTCCATTAAAGTTACTCTACACTTTTGACTTATTTCAGGTACCAAATGACTACAACTACTGCAATTTCAATTGCTGCTCTCATCACTTTTATGCTTCCCAAATATTATTTTTATCTTCCCACAAAGAACAATACAGAATTTACTTTAGCGGCTGCTTTGCTACATATAATTCTCCATCTCACTTACCTTCTCATTCTCCTGTATCCACAGCCATTTGGGGCAGTCTGTGAAGTTGGAAGATTCAGCAGAAACCTCAGGAAGTTTCACTTTGGTAGAGGGAGTATTCCCCATTCCAGATCAGCTCCCTAGCTAGCTAGGTTGGAAGAGAAAGTACTGATCAAGGATTCAATTCTCTCAACACAAGTGTTGAGGCAGTGCTGCCTGACAGCATTATTATTCTCATTAAATCAACTTTAGCTTTTAAAATAAATTATCCAAGGGTTAAAGAATTACACTGAAACTAAAAATAAAAATGAGTACTACAGTCATAAAGAGATTATACAAAAGTAATTATACAAAATAACGTAGTTTTATGTGATCCATCGGATCTGTTTTACAATAAAAATAATTTTACTATCTGACAAACCACATCAAACTATATTAATTTATAAAATTACTTTTGTGTAGTCATTTTGTAACTAGAATATTTCTAAAAAAGGCTTAGAGATTTTTGTGTATCTTTACTGCTGAATGCTAAGGTCATCATCTTTAAAACTTTAATAGATTTCATGGTTACAAATGAAATAATTATGGACCTATATATGCTATGATTTCCAGATCCCAGCAGGTCTAAGAAAAATCAGGATAATATTTTCAAGAAAAGAAGAAGAATGTAAAAGACTGTCTGTTATGGCCTACCGCAGCTTTAATTGACCTATATTATATATATATATATATATGGATTGCAATAATCGATGTAGCTTTAACTTTCTCGACCAACTGTCAACTGCCTTCTTTAGTACAAAGGTTGATAGTAATTAGGTCTGCTTCGTTTTGGTCAAGGTTTCTTCTTATTATGCTCTTATTTTACCAACCGCTTTTCTGAAACTTAACATTCAATACCCAACATTTTTCATTGTTAAAAGAAACCCTCTTCCTTTTTTGTGTTGAAAAGTAAACATACATAGCAATATATAAAAGCACAAATGTACGGCTTTCTGGTTCAAGTTATGCATGGCTAACTTGCTCCTAAAGTATTGAGTAAACTTCTTCATATATGGGGGTTGTGGGAATGGATAATTGGGAAAAGGACAGTCCTAATGGCATCATCCTAGCTAGCTTTCAGAAGCTGCGAACTAAAATACAAAGAAAACAAAAAGAAAGATATATAGAGAAGGGAACAGAGAAAAGAAAAGGAAATGAAGGAAGCAAGCAAGTGTAGGCGAAACTGAGGGAGGTGTGGTTTGAACAAGATGATTGCAGTAGACTAGTGGTTGTTGCTTGTGGTGTTTGACATATGTCCCAAAAGTGTACCAATTTGTGCTAATAAGACAACTACTCATTATTGTATCTGCCTTTGGTAGCAATTAATTTAGGAACATGATGGTACCCAACTGTTTTGATCACTTATATATTTTATTTTATTTTAAATTTTTTTTATTTAATAATTAAGAAAGTGATTATTAAACAGGGAAAAGCATTATCTAATTAATGGTTGGATGCCAATGTTTGGCTTAGTAACGAAATATTTCTATTTCCTGGGGAAAAAAAATAACAGGGAAAGGATTATCCTTAATTTCCATAACCCAACATTCCTAAAAATTAAGGGGTAGAAAACGGAAGAATTGAAGATAAAACCACCAACCACATTTGCCTCTTATTTTGTGAGAGTTGTTTCATTTGGTTTCGTAGTTCAGATAAAATAAGATATAATATTTTATTAAAAATTAAATAAAATATTATTATAATATAATATTTTAATATTATTTTATTCTCTCGTTTTGATATTTTATATATATAGTTGAATTTTTTGTTCATTTTATGTCGACATATTTGCTCTCAACTGACAACTAACTGTTTGATGCATACCATAATTATGTTCGTAGAATAACAAAGCAAATAAATAAGAAACCAATGGAAGAACGGACCGGCTGTTTTTAGTCATACATAAGGTGACAGATAGCTGCCTAACCCAATATTTAAATAATTAATAATAATAATAAAAGGGCAAAGAAGGAAATAAGAGAGATGGCTTTGGAACATTTTTCTTGGAAGAAAGTGTTGTAGAAAAGTGAAATCAATGGATAGTCTGGTCGGGGAGGGGTCAAATACGTTGACGTATTGTATACACTCTGTGCATAACACTCCAAACTCCAAAGTCCTAAAAACCCAACCAAATCATACCTTTTTTTTTTAATAGTTTCTTTTCCAATAACTATTAAGGACAGCTGGCAGATTTTGATTCACTCGCACCACCAACTTTTGCCCCTCCTTTTTTATTTATTTGTTTTCTTTTTTAAATATTCAACACCTTTATTTTTTTATTTTTTTCTTATCGCTTTTTCCTGGACCCACATCGGCTTCTTGGTTGTGGACTCGGCAATCGCCCAATCAGCATCCCCCAGTTTGAGAATTCTTGGTCCAAAACTAACCACTTCGGACGATTTTACCACCTTATCCCTTTGTATTTTATTTTGTTTTTATATATGGCCTTGTATTGTCTAAACTCATATGTGACTTCTTCCGCCTAATCATTTACTTTAAGACTATTTTCTTCCCATTAGAGATAGAGATATCTCCATGAATATTAACTAAATCCATACTAGCTCTTCTAATAATGTAAAGAGTTTAAAATCCCGCTTCTTGGGTGTGAAAATCAATCCTTTTAGTTTGCTCTAAATCAAAAAATCAAACGGGACCAAAACTGTAAAATAAAAAAAAAAATTAATATTAGAAAATCAATTCCAGTGATCTAATAAGATTATATTTATAAACTAATCAGTTAGGTATGGTTTGAATACAAAAGTCTCCAAACTCATTTTATCTAATCATTACAATTTTTTCAAATTTTTATATAAAATATAATAAATAATTCAACTTTTTTAAATCTCAAAATTATAATAATATTAAAAAATAATATTCTAATAATATTTTATTTTATTTTCATCCCAACTCATCTCATTTAACTCATTATCCAAACCTCTCCTTATTAATCATTTTCATATATATATATATTAAAAAGACCAAGTCCAATAATAAAACAAACAGTTAGATTCAACAGCGCAATTTCTATTTATTAAAAAATAATTATATAATTTCTAATGGCATTTATTTATTTCTATTATTAAAATGGGATTCTAAAAACAAACACTAGTCAACTAGTGGCAAGTTACATCTACATGAGGGTTAATTTGGTAAATAAGCATTAAGCCTACCACAGCGAATCCCCCGTCAGGTGGGGCCCCCCAAGTTTCGTAGCAAATTCGGGACAAGGTCGTTTTCTTCGCTAACTGTGGGGCCCCACACTCCCATAAAAAGAAAAATATTCACATCGGACGATCCATATCAGTCCACTTACCTACGAATTCGCATGCCCCACATCCCATTCGCATGCTTTGACGGCGACGATTTTTCGCATTTCTCTCTCTCCTTTTTCTCTAAAGAATTTCTTTTTTAAAATAAAAAAACAAAACGACACAAATGCCCTTCAGAGAGCTTCCCGTGGGTCCCGCCATTAATTAAAATCGAAGGGCCCAAATCCACCACCGCCCTTCGTACTTACGACCAATGACGGTCAGATTTAGGAAAAATCTTAGAACTCAAACAACGAGAAAATATCATTTTTTATTTATAAAATAATTGTTGTTATTCGCACATGCTTCTTTAGAATGAAATTAATAAATATATATATATTAATTTTACTACTCACCATTCTTATATATCACATATTATTTTTATTTTATTTTTTTTAAATGTATTCTTCATAAATTAATTAATTTTATCTACTCATTATTTATAAATCACATATTTAATAAGAGAAAAAATAGAAAATCAATGTGTAATGTGCTGTATGAAGTTGATGATAGAATTTTTCATAAACAAATACTCCCAAGGTGGGCAAGATGGTAATTTCGTAACAACGTCCTAAAATTGACGAGCCGTACACGAGGGGAAAGGATTTATTTATTTATTTATTTTGCGAGTAAAAGAATTTAAATATTATTATGTTAAAAATCATTATTTACTATATTATATTTCCAGGTTTCACATTCAAAGATCCAAGAGATTTCCAAACCGGAGAAGGAAAAGGAAAAGTATATTATATATATATGGAAATGGAATATGTATGTCTTAGATTTCTCACATTGATTCTTCAGAAACGTGGTTCTCTGGATTTTTTTTCTTTTTCTTTTATGTAATTTTAGCAACTTTCATCTCAATTCCCATCAATTTCAGTCTTTGATCACCAATATTCGCTCGAAATCATGCCCTTTCTGTGACTTGTGTGAAAGATTCAAGATTTTTTTCCGGTTTTGATTGGAGGAATCGAGAAAAACTTGAAGGGGGTGGTTTACGCTTTTTCCGTTCTACCGATGCCAGATAACCGGCAGGTCCCGAAGAATGCTACTCCTAATCAATCCGCTAATCCCATTGAAGGTAGTACTGAATTTCGTGCACCCTTTGTAGAGTGTTAGAGATCTAATTATGGCTTTTGTGAAATATCTCTGATGTTCTAGCACTGATCGTGGTGTTGTGGTTATTTCGGTTATCATATTTGCTTTGTATGTGAATAGTTTAAGTCGGATATTTTTTTGGTGCTCTGTTTCTAATTCGTATTTGGGTGTTCTGATGAAGTATGATCCATGGTGCATTGCATATCGAGGATTGGAAGACTCTGCCTTTTGTGGGGCTTATGTGATGTGTACCTTAATTTTGAGCTTGTTTCGATAGTGTTATTTACCTTGTTTTCTTTATTTGATGTAAGATGGGTTATGACTTTGAGGAACATTGATAGTTGGGGCTATGAATGTTGAGGCTTAGGAAGGAATCAGGCTTCTTATTTTTTGCGACAACGGTAAAATGTGTTTTTTGTCAAGCTAAATATAGTCATGTTACGATACCTTTCATGATTGCAGTGACATGTTTTTTGTGTTTTTCGGATGTTTGCTGCCTGATACAACAAAAAACCGCAATGTGAATTCAGGCTTTGAATAAGTTTAGTTTTGCTGTTGTTACCATTGTACTTACATGTCAAAATTTAGTGTGGTGGCCCTTTTGTTATCTTAATGATTGTTTATAAGTGGGTTGTTGTTTTTGGGGAGCTTCATAATTTATGTAATGCAGATTCATGCTATTCAAAATTCTGGATTATATGTTTTTTTTTTTGTGTGGTGATTTTAGAAGCATTTTGGCGGTTAAAAATCAATGATAATCAGGAGGGTGGTGGTGCCGCCCAATCAGTTCCATATCCTGATCGACCTGGTGAACAGGACTGCCTGTATTATTTGAGGACTGGAACGTGTGGTTATGGAAGTAACTGTCGTTATAATCACCCTTCTTATGTTTCTCAGGTAATAAAGCAATTACTTTTTGCATCTTAAATGGAGTTCAGTACTTGAATCTTGTAGAAAACTTTGCTTATTTTTTCTCTCTTTTATGTCGCTTTCACTGAAGGATCATGTTTGCCGCATCCACCTGGTTCTTAGTTTTCTGCACTGACCACCCTTCTATTAAATTGTAACATGTAGGGTGCTCTGTACAGTGTTGAACTCCCAGAAAGAGTTGGACAGCCTGACTGTGGGGTATGATTTTAATCTCCTTCAATTGTTGAAAAAGATTAAGAAAGAATGAAAAGAAATAAAATTGTACTCTTTTCTTTATTGGTGTCTCTTATTTTACTGTTTGTTTTGTGATCCGTAGTAGTGGAAATAGTAAAGACAAAATTATAATGTGAGCTTTCTAATAAATGTTGATATACCTTTCAATTTTATAGATATAGAAAGTTATTACTTCATATTTAGTATATTAATGATTCCATAAGAATTATTCTAAGAGCTGACAGTTTTGGAGAAACATGAATTTGGCACAAGAATTTCTGGTAGGCACAAGAATTATTTAGTATATTCTCAGACGTTTCCTCTTTGATGTATTCTTCTAAATGACATCCAAACTTTTCTGCAAAATCAAGTACTACTAATACGCAAAAGAAGATGATGTGGTTTTGACTATTAAGGATAATGCTCAACCTAGCTTGAAGTTCATCTGGATCGACCAGCTAATTATTGGTAGTAGTTTATGTATGTTCATCTGGGCCTGCATTGCAGTACTTTCTGAAGACAGGGACCTGTAAATATGGATCAACATGTAAATATCATCATCCAAGGGACAGGCGTGGTGCTGGACCAGTCTCATTCAACGTTGTAGGTCTCCCCATGCGTCAGGTCCTTATCTTTGTCATTTTAGTGCTGTTTACTGATTCATTTGCGATAAATGCAAAGAAAGATGCCACCAACCTTCCCTTCTCTCTCTTTTTGTTAAGAACATATTGTTCGGATCTTTTTTCAGGAAGAAAAACAATGTTCCTATTACATGCAAACTGGATTGTGCAAGTTTGGAGTTGCTTGCAAGTTCCATCACCCGCAGCCTGCATCACTTGGAACTGTTTTACCAGTAACTGGGCATGCTGATGTTGGATCTATGGGCTCAACAGTTATGCCTTCATCAGGTCTACCTTATGCCGGTGGACTTCCTGCATGGTCATTACCAAGAGTGCCATATATATCTGGCCCGCGTTTTCCAGGTCCGGAAACTTACATGCCCGCTTTTCTTCCTCAAGGCATTGTACCTGCCCAGGGCTGGAACACGTACATGGTCAGTACATAATCTCCTAAATTGAGCAAATTGTTGCTTTAAATTATAAGAACTCTGCATTTGGCTTGGTTTGTTTTCTATTTGGCTGTTTCATCATTATTTCCAACCTCTCTATACAGTTCTTATAGGAAATAAGCCATTTTGTAGCTTAATGTAGTCCTTTTGGAACTATGTTACAAGGATACTTTCAAAGCAATTAGCAAGCATAGTTGACACCAGTGTAAAGTTATTTTGCATTCTTTTTGTAAGATTCTTGGACAAGTCTTTCACCACAACAATGTGGAAACTGGCTCTATGATTTTTCTGTCGTGGCAGCCGACCTGTGACCCTCACTGTACCGTATCTGCTAGAGCATTAGCCATTGCCTATCGGTTGGGGTGAGCTGTGTTGCAGTGTTAGTTGAAACCAACAGTTTTATTGTTTATGCGATTTAGGTGTAAAGACGAACAAATGCTTTATATAATTTTTGGTTGCAAAAGTTATTATGAGATAACCAAAAAGTATAAAGAAATTTGCTTGGTGATAATTTCTTTGGTGACGTTGTCGTAATGGAATTATGATGGCCAAAAACAAAAAGAAGGCACAACCTAATTATCATATGCCTATACACATTCGAACACATAAGCCCCTTAAATTGAGCATTTTAATGCTCTTAGATGGCCTCATTTCGTTGTTCCTCTTTCGGCAAAAAAGAATAGGTGTTGCACCTAGTTGAATACTGGAGATGGTTCCATTTGGTTGTGCTGGAGTTCTCTGCACTTTTATTGCATCTAGTTGGAGGCTGGAGATGGTTTTGTTAGGTCACGTTGGAATTTTCATCACTGTTATTTTTTGATCATGCGTTCTTTCCTTTCTTTACTCAGGGAAACATGAGCCCTATGTCTCCTAACGGTTCTACCACTGTTCTTTATTCCAACTTTATATACAACTCCAAGAATCTAGGTGAGTCAGCTTCAAGAGGGCTGTCATCAGGGACTACTCCAAGTCTCCCTGAGAGGCCCGATCAACCAGAGTGCCGGTATTTTATGAACACTGGGACATGCAAATATGGATCTGATTGCAAGTTCCATCACCCAAAAGAAAGAATTGCACAATCAGGGGCAAATCCGCCTGGCCTTCCCTTGAGACCGGTATGTTTTTTCATCTATTTAATAAACAGTAACATACCTGTTACTTTGTCTAACAGTCTGCTTTCACAATTGCTTGAAACTTTGGTGTAATTTTGAATATCATGAATTTCTTTGAAAGAATTTCATGTTTCTGTTCTTTTGCAAATTTGAACTACTTACAAAGTAGCATATTTTCGTTCGTAACTTGTTTGCCGTTGATTAAAGTTTCGAGTAATATATTGATTATTTAATAATTCAGCGAATTACTGTTGCTATTAGAGCACTTATAGCGAGCTAGCTATAGATAAAATTTAGCCAAAGTTTGGCTAGCTAGCTCAAAACACACCCCATAACAAACTAGGTAAATACACAGTAAATTTACCCATTGTTATTTCGGCTGGCCAAATCTAGCCAATGAAACTGGCTAGCTATTCATTTTTCTATCATTATTTTATATTTGGGTTCTACCATCGCATCAGATTTTTTATTTCGCATTTCGCATGACTTCATCTCTTCCGAAGCTTAACAAGAAAATAAAAAAGACCACCGATTCGATTTCTTCTCCAATACAAACTTCAAATACTTGGTAAATCAGCATCTACAAACTTTTTCCCCAACTTGTTCTCCAATATTTGCATATAAATATATATATATTTTTTTCTCACTTATTCATCTTAACCGTCAGTTAAACAGAATGTGCTATTTTGAAGAGCCTGTGAATTTTGATAGGGAATAAATTGTCATGAGAATAAATAGGAAATAAATATTCTAATTAAGAATAGCTGGTCCACTACTAATGTCTTAGTTTCTAGTTCCTATGTTTGCGCTATCAGTGGACTGATTTCTGGCTCTGCTATTTGCAGGGGCAAGCTGTATGTTCGTACTACAGTATGTATGGGCTCTGCAAGTACGGCCCAACTTGCAAATTTGATCACCCAGTTGTGGCGGTTCCTCATAATTATAGCTTGGGCCTCCCTAATCTAGCTATGCTTGATTCACCTCGTTTCAATAATCCGAGAAGCATGTCAACAGCCCACTCATCTGAGACTTCCACTTCTAAATCATCAAAATTTCCTGATTGGGTCCAGAAACATGATGCTGCAAGCAACAAAAATGAGAAATCAGACACAAAGACTTCAGAGGATTCACCTGAAGAGG
>QEOT01124009.1:0-39280 GCA_003123785.1 Pterocarya stenoptera
TTCACACACTCGGCACGTGTCGTTGGGGTGCGTGACCATGTTGTCATCATCCCGGGTGTCTCGATTTCCGTGTGTGTCCGTACATGGAAGTTGGGGGCGCCACATATGGGAGTTGTTCATCATGTCTTTCTTAGTGTCTTCATCTCGGCTCACATAAGTGGTATTTATTATCTTACGAGTATTGTCAGATTAGAGACATGAAGGGAGAGAGTTAAATGTGTTGTTGACGGGGAGTTGAACCAGCTGAGGGAGAGTTGAACGAGTAAGTGAAGTAAGTGTATTGTTGGAAAAAAAAGGGGAGAGATTGAGGGGGAGCAGCAAAATATTGAGGGGGAGAACTAAGTACTAAACATGATTATTGATGATAACTAGAACACTATTTTAGTAGGTTTAGAAATCATCATAACCTTTGATTTTGTTGAAACTAATTTCAAAGAATGTTCTATGTTATTTCTTCTCATTACTGTATTAAGATTTTCTTCACGAGATCTTGATCTGCTTGTTGTTTTTGTCTTAGGTACACACTATATTCATCAAGTTGATTTTGTCACCAATTCGCCAAAAAGGGAGATTGTAGATGCAAGACATTGCTCAAGTTAACTTTATTACCAATCTGCCAAAGGGTGAGATTGTAGATGTAATAATTTGGTTGGGACTAGGTGACTAAGTTAATAAGTTTTGATAGGATTAAATGACTAAAATAATAGAGTTTATCCTATCATTAAGTTAGTAATTTTGGATGAATTTAAATTATTGGTTGACTTTATCTATAACAATATTAAGTTTATCTAAGAGGTATTAGAGATTGTTTAGATAAGTCATAAGTGGAAAAATCGAGTCCCAAGGAATCTGCACTTATCCATAGAAGAAGCTAATCTGAAATCTGTTACTACAGTGAAGAGCTATTGCGAAATGTCAACACTCCGTCAAGAGACGACTTAGCGACTGTCAGCAGAATTCTACTGAAACTAAAAATGCTTTCAGATTGTTTATTTAAAGGATCTTACTGGTTAGGAAATGGAGAGATTCAGATCTAGACATTTTCTAGAGCACTTTCCAGTGCATATTTTGGTGAGAAAATTCCTTAGAGAATTTTCATATTGTTTCTCTCAAATAGTGTGATTGTGCTCCATGTTGGATGTTGGAGAATTGATTGGTCGAGTTTCAACTACTGGAGTTTCAGGAGAAAAGCCAATGTTTGAATATCGTTAGAGGTTTTGGCTGCTAAGACAAATGAGTCATTTGTTTGGTCAAGTAAGAGTGTCAATTGACAAAGGTTTTGTAATTGATTTTCAAATAATAAAATTGACTTTTCTGGGTTTGGCTGTCTTGTAGGGTTTTATCTTTAAAGAGTTCTTTAAAGGGTTTCCCTTCGATACCAATCTTAGTGTTATGCAATTTATTTTATGGTATTGCTTAATTATTAAATAATTGCATGATTAAACGACTAACCAATTTGTTGAATGAATTGATAGATAATTTTCGTTGCATTACAATACAGGGGTACTTGGGTAATTTCAATATATATACATATAGATATCACAAAATGACTAATTAATCAAGCCCATGAGCTTCATACTCATTAGAATCACACTATGTATAGTGATTACTTAAGAAAAAAAATTACTTTGAAAATTGAGCATTGTGAGGACTTTTTGTTTCAACTTTAATAATTCCTACCTTAAAACTTGGCTTTTGCTTATAAATAAATAGGCAGTGTTCCAACAAAATCTCTCATTTCATTGATATGCATGTGTGTGTAGTATTAATGTGAGGGGTGTCTTAATAGCCCCAATACATAGGGCTGCAGGAAGCCATCATGGGGTTGGCAAAAAATGCTTATGGACCCTAGCTAGAAACATCTTTGTGACTATCTATGGAAAGCTTAATTTACACCTACTACTTCATGATCATTTTAGTCTAATGATTTCAGAGACAGTTTGCATTGATCAGACGAAAGAAGCTCATGAGTAGCTATATGATGTCTAATGATTTCAGAGACGGTATGTTATATCATTTAATATACCATTAACATTGGAATGTGTTGAGTTGATATTTATTTCTAAAATACATCAATAACTTTATCCAATAACATGTTAGGACATACCATCAACCTGTCCAAACATCCCAAATTATATGCATGGTTACTATGGACAAGTGCCTGCGTGGTCACCGAGATTTCTGCCAAATGCCGGTTACCCATTTCCACATAACATTGAACCTCCAACTCCTCTCATCAATACAAACTCCACAACATACATACTAGTTGGTTCAGATTCTAATAGACCCAGTGGTGGGGAAACTGAAGTGTCGTATACATCCTCTACATTTGAAGAAATTAATGAGGATGGACCCAATCCACAGGAAAGCATGGATTGCAGTGCCCATCTCAAAATGTTGAAATTGATGGTGATGATATGATTGAGGAGCCAAAGATGGGATGGAGTTTATCTCTTGAAGATTTAATGAGTTATTATAAGGATTATGGTAAGAAGTGCGGGTTTAGGGAGATGACAAAAAGGATTGAGAGGGAAGAATATGATACTGTTAGGTATGTCACCCTTACTTGTACTCATGGTGGGAAGTCCCATAATAGAATTTTCAATGTCGTCAACCTACGTCCGACAGAAAAGACAGAATTTAAGACAAAGATTAATACTTTAAAATCTTATGGAAAACTTCGGTTGACTAAGGTTCATAATATCCATAATCACGGCCTTAGTCCAAAGAAATCTCGCTTCTTTTGATGTAATAGAGAAGTGAGTGACGTTGTAAAAAGAGTTCTAGATAGAAATGATATGGCTGGTGTCCAAATGAATAAGAGATTTGGATCTCTTGTTGTTGGCACAAGCGGGTTTGAAAGCTTCTCCTTTTTGGAAAAAGATTGTCGTAATTATATCGATAAGGTAAAATATTTATGACTTGGCGCAAGTGGTGTTGGTGCACTTCGAAAGTATTTTTATAGGATGCAGTACAAAAATTCTAGGTTCTTTGCATTAATGGATTTAGATGATAACGAAAGGTTAAAGACTGTCTTTTGGATAGACCCCCATAGTAGAACAGCCTACCAATATTTTGGTGATGTGGTTACATTCGACACCACATACCTGACGAATAGATATGGGATACCGTTTGCACCATTTGTTGGTATAAACCACTATAGGTAGTCAATTCTCTTAGGAGTAGGTTTGATTTCAAGTGAGGATACAAAGACCTTTGTGTGGTTATTCCAGACTTGGTTGCAGTGTATGGATGGTATAACTCCTAAAGCTATTATCACTGACCCAGATAGAGCGATGAAAAATGCAATTTGTATTGTTTTTCCAAATACCTGACATAGATTTTGCTTGTAACATATATTGAAAAAAGTGCTGAAAAAACTTTGCTCCTATGGTTTCTACAAAACTGGGATAAAAAAATGCATTGATGAAATATGTGTATGACAACCAAAGTGTTGATAAGTTTGAGATAAGTTGGGTTTAGTTAATTACAAAGTATAATTTGCATGAAAATGCCTGGTTACAAATTCTATACCCTAATTGTGAGCATTGAGTTCCAGCATTCTTGAAAGACTACTTTTGGGTTGGAATGAGTACAACACAGCCGAGCGAGAGCATGAATACTTTTTTTGACAAGTATGTTAATGCTAAGACGAATCTGAAAGAGTTTGTCGACCAATTTGATAACGCATTGAAAAAAAATTGAAAATAAAATGCCTCGGACTTCCACTCATTTAGAGTCACAACCCCCTGCATATCTAGATTTCCAATTGAGAAGATGTTTCAAGATTTGTGCACAAATTCAAAATTCAAGGAAGAACAACAGTAAGTTACCGGCATGATTGATATGAATCTAAAGTTACATCAGAGTGATGGTTAAAGACTTACTGGTAAATGATGAAGTTCATTTGGCAGAGTTCACTAAACTGGTTACATATTCTGTGGACTTTAGTGAAGAAACTTCAGCTGCAAAGTGTTCTTGTGAATTATTCAAGATGAGGGGATATTGTGTAGGCACCTTTTGGCCATATTTAAATGTAACGAGATTAAATATTTTTTTTTCAGATAGTTACTTTTTAGAACGATGGAGAAAAGATATCAAACGGCAATACATGTTGATCCACAGTAGCTATGATGAAGGAGAACAACGAGCAATACTAATAGATATTCAAAGATATTGAATATCTCCTATCGAATGATTCAAAAGAGCATACTTAGGATGCGAAAGCTAAGTTATATGCAATAATTGAGTTGTATTGTGTCAACCAAGAATCCTATCGATGACCCAAATAGGTTCCAATGTTTCAATATCGGCAGGGGACACAACTACTGTCACGTTCTGGGCAAGTATGTAGTCCAAATGTTGTGCGTGGGAAATGCAGACCCTCATCTCTAAGGAGAGCTTGCAGGATGGAGAAAGATATATGAAAAGTTAAAGCAAAAGCGAAAAAAGCACCAAGAAAGGGGAAACACAAAGAGGTACATCTATTTAATATGATATTTTCTTTTATATTTTACAAAAGCAAATATAACAATTTTGTGTTCTTATTTGTTATTTCATTATTAGGGAGATGGAGGAAATACATCCATATTGAGCACACAGAGATCTTTATTTGGCCATTAAGAGATTGAACTGGCCAATGCTGAACATGTGTAGGTATATTTTTAAGTACATAAGCATTCTTGAAATCTAATGTTTGGTTAGGTTTTTACAAGTATTTCTAACCAGGTCATTCCAGAAAGCACAACTTTTGACATTAGTGGAACCCAAATCCAAGGAACAGTGATTCAAAGTAAAGAAAATGTCAGTGTATCCCAACTTTTTTTTATATTTTAATGTTCCTGGTTATAAAGATGACATTAATATACACGTTTTATAGTTTACAGATGCAACTAGGGTTGGATGGATCACAACCGATAGACTTTAGATTTGATGGATCACAACCGCTGCAATGATATGATTAAATAGATAGCTTTTAGTATTGTATATTGTGTTTTATGTATTTAATGCACTTTTGTGTAATGAATGTATTGGACTTTGTCTTAAAGAGCATTCTAGCATCCATTGGTATTGGGAGATTTTTACATGTAATTGATTATTTAGATTGGGATGAAGTAGTTGGTTACATGATGAGCTTATGGATAAAAAAACTGGTTGCGTGGACAATTTGTATTATATGGCACTTGGATTTACTTTCAAGACAATTGTGTCACGTGGGCATGGGAGCATATCCAAACTTTACAATTTACCTACTGAATTTGACTCCATCCTCTTTCGAAATAGATGAGAAGTTCATACACTTCTTCTTCACATTTGTCCAAGAATATTAAAAGTGATGATTTGATATATATTAATCTCCAAACTATCGATATTCTTTGGTGGAATTAGTTTTTTTTTTATTTTTTGAATCATTCATAAACTTTCATTCACTATAAATTGTTACAAAGTTTGTCATTCACTGTTCCCTATGGCTAAACACCACCTTCTAGTTCCTCATCATTCCTGTGTTGATATCTCAACTACCAATGTCCACATAATGATAAATTAGAATTAAAATAGCACATCATATTGTGTAGTTTAATTATCATAAACATTTGTAAGGAGAAAACACATACAAATGCATTAGTCAAGCAATCTGAACTCTTTCTTACAGAGAAATAACACAAAAGTAAATTAAGCATATCCATACCCATGATTAAACCAATAAGCATAACACAGTAGGCAGTATTGAACTAAATATATTTACATCAAGTACAGACTCCAATACTTAGGTACTAACACTAGGCAGCAATTACTTAGATACTACCAAGTAACATGCAACTACAAATAAAAAAGCCCAATACACCCTCAGTAGTATGCATCCACGCCTCATTTCAATTTCTTGTTCCAAAAGCACATTCTCTCTATTAGATACCACTAGCTCTCTCTTCTCGATTTCATCCACTCTTTTATGGAGTTCAGTCTTCGTCTTTTGCACATTGTCTAGCATCTTCTCGAGCTCATTCTCCTTCATTAATAGTTCATTGTTTCTTTCTTGAAGATGGAGCTCAATCTCTTGATTATTATCAGCACTTGAAAAATTTACAGTATGGTAATCCCTAATCATTTTATACATATAAAAAAATATATTAGATGTACAACATATTCATCACCATAATTTACAAATGTTAGATGTACAAATAATGTAGTTACCTCGACAT
The DNA here is from genome assembly GCA_003123785.1 of Pterocarya stenoptera. Taxonomy (NCBI): domain Eukaryota; kingdom Viridiplantae; phylum Streptophyta; class Magnoliopsida; order Fagales; family Juglandaceae; genus Pterocarya; species Pterocarya stenoptera. The sequence continues at coordinate 6,201 of QEOT01124009.1, forward strand.
TGTACTTTGGACACCCTAAAAATGGTCGTCTTGGATTTCTTGTAGTATTTGAATATCTCAATGTGGCATCAACCTTACAGAAGTAGTGTGCTTGTCCCAATGTACGTTTTGCAAATGATGAAGAAGACATTAATGATGATGACGACATTTTAACATGATGTTTTATAAATTATTACATGTGAAATCCAAAAAACTACATGGATTAAATTGGATTCATGACTAATTCTGATGAACTACATCAGATTGAAACTTGTGAGTAGACACTCTGGTCATAGGTATACAATGTCTTGAAAAAGATACAATAACTCAGAAGAGTCACATGTACTATGCTATTGATATAATATGAATGTATGCATATTTAGCCAACATTATGAATATGCCATCCATGAGGTCTATAATTTCTCATTGCTTATAAAAAGAAAGAGGAAGACCATCTTCTAAACCTATCTATTGGTGAATGATAAAACTAAACACTATTTAATAACTCACATTGAATTAAATCTACAAAGTACTCACATTCTCATCTAAATATAATATACAATTTCTATATATATCGCTTATCACTATTAATGGTTTGATCAAGGTGCATATACAAAAATGATAGAAACACAGACATTTTCACAAACTATACACGGGCACAGATTGGTTGTGACATGGAAATGCAGAAATATTGTTTTTAATTTGCATGATAGTGACAATAACACCATCAATAACACAATCAACCTCTAATTATAAAATTAAATTAAAAGCAACACCACCAATCTCCAACAACCACTTCTAGAATATCCATACCCACGAAATTGATAAACCAACACCATCAACCTAATTTCTAAGTTGAGCTGATATAGAAAGTTAATATAATATATATCACAGATAATGAAACTATGAACCAACACAACAATAACACCACCAACCTCTAATTTAAAATTAAAAACAACACCACTAATCTCCAACAACCACTTCCAGAATATCCATACTCACAAAATTCATAAACCAACACCATCAACCTAATTTCTAAGTTGAGCTAATATAGAAAGTTAATATAATATATATAACAGATAATCAAACTATAAACCAACACAACAATAACACCACCAACCTCTAATTATAAAATTAAATTAAAAACAACACCACCAATTTTCAACAACCACTTCTAGAATATCCATACCCACAAAATTCATAAACCATTACAACAATACTACCGCTAAACAAAAACCTCAAATAAATTAGGAAACCACGACTCACAAAATCTGAAAAACTCACAAGACTCACCAAATCCGAGAAACTCCCAAATAAAGAAACAGCAAAACTACAATATAATACTGCAGATATCAAAACTTGTAAAATGGAACCTTACCTAGGAGCCAAATTCTGTGTTAGCTCTTCTGTTCACTCCCATGACTGTGTCGCTGGTAGCAGTGAGGGTATGGAGTGTGTTTAAAGTTTTGAACCTAGAAAGGGTCAGGATTAAGGTTTCGGGTTAGGGTTTTGAGGCTTTGTGGGAAGGGAATTCAGACCAGTGGCTTCATGGATTCGTGGGTGTGGCTTTATGAAAAAGATGAAGAGAAAGACCGGGGGTTAGGGTTTCAGGACTTTGTGGGAGGGGATTTCATACCAGTGGCTTCGTGGATTCATGATGTGTGGCTCTATGGCTTCATGGAGAAGAAGAAGAGAAAGACTAGTCATGGTTTGTGGATTCGTTTCAAGGGTTGAAGGAGAAAGATCAATGAATGCGATGGAGAAGAAAGCTCTGAAACCCTAACCCCTGGTTTGTTTCGGAGAAGAGAAGAGAGGTATGTTTGCGGTTTGGAGAAGAAGAAATCTAGGGATGGAGAAGAAGAAGAGTACAGAGTGATTTAGAGAAGATGAAAGGTAATCACGGGGTGCATTTTGAAGAAGAGAAAGTGTGGGGAGAAGAGAAATGCATTTTGAAAAGGGAAATGAAATGGGGATGGAGATGAGGACTCTTTGGAAGACCCAAACCCAGGAAACAAAGATGACGCCGTTTTGTTCTTTTGCCATGTCGGATGTGAGGCTGCGGCGAGGAAGCGAGACGGTTGTCCATTGCATTTTCGAATAATTAATATGTAGCAAGTTGATATTTATCCATGGTAACAATATATTTTATGCCTACATAAATTATTAATACATACACATAATATGATAGCATATATCTATTTTATATATGATTCCCACATACTAATATATGAAATTATTAAATCTTATTGACTAATTATTGTACAAATTATAAAATATTTTTATGAAGCATATTCAATATATAAACATAAGTAATTAGGTTACATATTATATATTTAATTATAAAAATGTTATGCTTATATTATTAGCTAATACATATATACATATGAGTATGTATATACACATATGTGTATGTGTATATTTATCAATATATAAATAAGCTTTAATCGAGTCAAATTAACGAGTCGACTCAGGCATAAACGAGCGGACCTTAACAAGTCTTAGTCAAATCGATTTTAGTTGGGTATATGTCATTTACTAATTGAGCGAGTGTCTGCTTTTATGGTTGAGTTTTTTTTCACGAGACAAGTTCGATTTGAGTTTAACCAGGTGAGTACCGAGTAAGCTATCGAACAGACCGTTTCATTTATAACTCTAATCCCATATAATCATTACAACTTTTTCAAAATTTTAAACAAAATATAATACACAATTCAATTTTTTCAAATCTCAAAATAGCTTTAGTGAAAATTAATACTTCGTATAGGTGACAAGCTATGAAGTGAGATTCAGGAAGCAGCGCAACGAAGTAACTAGCTTGATCATAAATTAGGATCATCACATGTCAATTTAGATAAATTATTATTAAAGCCAATTCTTTGACAACTACTTTTTATGTACTATGCATGTCATGATATATGCAAATGTATCATCCAACATAGCACACGATCATGTTATTTCGAATCATGTTCAGATTCAGCAATTATAATTATGAACGTATTATGTCATGCATCTCACAGCACTTAAGATGTGTAAACTATCTTAAGTTCAACTACAATATAAGATTATATCAGTTTAATCATATGGGCATTCAGATGCATGGTACCAATGCAGTTTCTTGGTAGATGTGCAAGACACAAATTCAAGCGTGGCTGTGCAAGAATACTATCTTAACGGCGACCCTTGTGGCCATGGCATGTGAGGTCAGTGCACAATCTTGCACAAAGTGTTAAGTGTGTTAGTCAATTAGATCAGTCATTTAATTAAGATAAATCAAGACACGTTATGCATAGCATAAGTATCAATATAATCAGTCATGATTTTAAGCTTTCAATATGAAAACCTTATATTTATTATATTTACATTGTGATAGGTTTCTTACTGAGTCTTCAACTCATTTTAATTTTATTTCATTTTTTTAACCACTCAGATGAGGATGATGATTAATACAAGCAGGCGGGCCAAGCTTAGATGGAGCAGTTGGATTTAGTTTCAGGCTTTAATTATTTATTTAGTTTGATTTATTAAATTATGAAATATCTTGCCTAGCTTTAATTATGTATGTACGCGATATTCCTAACTCTAGGAAAGGGGGTATTACACAAACTCTACTGGATCTTGGCTTCATTGGTTCAACTATTGACACCTTTCTATTCACATTCTATCACCACAACACCTTAGTCTTTATGCTTATTTATGTTGATAACATAATTGTCACTAGCAATTCTTCCTCATCTCTTGATACTCTTATTACTAATCTTGGTTGTGACTTCGTTGTTAAAGATTTTGGACTACTCTCTTATTTCTTGGGCATTCAAGTCACAAAGACCTCTACTGGGCTACATCTTCATCAGGGAAACTTTGTTGCTAATTTGCTGCATCGCACCACAATGGTTGGTGCTAAACCAACTCCCACTCCCACGCCCTGTAGCTCAGGCACAAAGCTATCCAAATTCCCAAGTCATCCATTGCTTGACTTTGTTGAATATCGAACTCTGGTGATAGCTCTTCACTATCTAACCCTCGGAAGACCAGACATGTCTTATAGTGTAAACCAATTTGTCATTATCCCACCACAGATTATTTTTCTATTGCCAAAGCAAGACTTTACTGGATAAGGATGTTGTTTCAGGAACTTCACATACCACTCACAATTGCTTCCTGTCTTTGGGTTGATAATATTGGTGCTTTGGCTCTTTCATCCAATCCAGTATTTCATGCTCGCACTAAGTACATAGAGGTGGATTACCATTTTAGATGTGAAAAAGTTTTCACTAAGGACATCAAGGCCAAATAGATGTCCATTGTTGCACAACCATATGATATATTCACTAAGGGTCTATATTCATCACACTTCCTACTTCTTTGTGACAAGTAAATGGTTCGTGACCTTCCCATTACCTTGAATGGGGAATGTTACAGATATGTGTCCCAAGATTAGTTCTTCATGCTTTCCTACTGTTTGAATTCTTTTCCTACTTACTTACTCACGGTCTTGTCTTTTATTTTTTTGTATTATTTGATTTAGAGTGTGAAATATTAGGTGTTTCCATTACGAACAAGGTTATTGAAGAGATGAACTTACGGTCATTTTAATTTAGAATGTAAAAGCCTTTAGTTGAACAATTAAAATACATGATTTACACATCCATTTTAATGCAGATTTGGGATTGGAAAGGATGCTAATTGCATTATGTTTCAATTTTTGGTTTAATTGTGATGTGTTGTAGATAAGCATTAATTATATTAGTTTTTGGTCATGTTGTAATTAATCTGTACAGTTTGGGTTGGGATCATAAAAGTTCGTTTTTTTTGGTCAGGTTGAAAGTTTGTTGAAATGTGTACAAACTTTGGTTGTGATGTAATGTGTAATAGGTGCTGTGGAACAGCGCTGGTGGGCATAGCGGTGCAAATGATTTATTTTTTTTTCCTTAAAAGGAAATGAGCTGCCATGTCACCCAACGTAAACATAAACACAAGGAGTAATATTAGATACATCGTATAGTGCACAAATTCTATATAATTTTTTTAAAAAAGAATGTTATTTATTATTAAAAAAATTAATTTTTTATGTAAATTTTATATTTATTCTTTTTTTTCAAAAATATCATACAATACTGATATATTTTACGGCCATAAATATAATTTTTTTTTAAATACTGCTCAAAATCTTTATCCATAAATAATTAATTATCATTCAATATTCAATGGTTGCCATTGACGGCGGGCTTCCAACTAATTGTCATTCATTCTTAGCTGCAATCTTTGACAAGTAGTGATCCGAATTGGACCGGCGGCTTTGACCATTAATTATTTTTATTATTATTATTATTTCTTATTATCATTAAGAATCGTATTCAAAAGTCAAATTGGTATAATTTGTTTTTAAATATTTTTTCATTCATCTTATTTAATTATTATAATTTTTTTATATTTTAATATAAAATAAAATAAATAATTTAATTTTTTTAAATTTTAAAATAAAAATAATATTAAAAAATATATTTTAATAATATTTTATTTAATTTTTTAATTTAAATTTTAATTCATTACATTCCACCCAAAAAAACAAAAGAGTCCTCGACATGTTGTACCTGACCTACAGGCTACAGCCACCGTTCAAGCAAATGGCAACTGCATTCAAGTGGCCGGCAAAGATCCGATGCTGATCATGCTGGCATGCTCTACTTATTTATAAATATATATGAGAAATTAATCTCAAGAAATTATAGCAACAAAATAATTATATAATTTCTAGGGCTATAGATTTGAAAGAAAAGTCAAACCTGCAGCTAGCTAGGATAGACTACTATTTTTATATATAAAAAAATAGATTTATTATCTATACATTAAATACTATACATAATTTTTTTTTTATTTTAATAAATATGTAACGTAGAAATGATAAGTAAGACTTGAATAAAATAAAAAAATAAAATCAAATATGATGTGTCGAATCTGTCGATGGCTAGGAGAGAAACTCATTTTATAATTTCTCTTTTTGGTACCCGTTTATCCTGCTGCTGGCTGATAGGTTTTTATCAAACTGAGAAATTTGCTCAAACCATGCGACTTTGCCTTGTGTGCACGTTTCGTTCTTTATGGCTAGGAATGAATAGTATTTTTATATTCCACTTATGTCACTGTATAACTAGCTCTCATTACGATCATGCCCTCGAATGCTCTGCTCTTGTCCTGGTATAACTAGTTGTTATTATGATTATGACCCAGAATGCTCTGTACAGTGTGACGTTGTTTGACACTTTATGTACAGTGATGTATATATATATATATATACACATAGCTAGGCATATGGCTATACAGAAATCGACGAGACCGGTCGTCTTCGACGCGTACTGGTCCGAGAGTCCAGAATCGGCCAAAATCCATAGAGAATTGGTTTGACAGCTATATAAATTTAATGAAACTGATGCCTGCCGATTCGATCTTGGTTTGAACCAAACCCAAATTGCATAACCGATTGATTATATATATCTCTTATGTAAAACAATGTCATTTCATTTTAAGTAAGTGAAACGACATTATTTTACAACTATTGTCTATAAAAACAATCAAAATAAAACGACGTCGTTTGGTTTAATAAGCCAAACGACGTCATTTGGCTTTAGGGTTTAATACCCTCACTGCCCCCTCCCTCCCTTCTCCTTCTTCTTCTCCCTTGCGTTGTTTGGCTTTAGGGTTCTCAGACTCTCTCTCCCTCTCACGCATAGTTGTCACCGCTAAGAGTCTCTCCTCTCTCACGCCGTGCAGCCTCTCCCTCCAACAACCAACGGCAACCATCTCACCCTCTATCTCATAGAGCGTAGCTCTCCTCCATTAGGCGTTAACCTCTACTCCCTCCCTTTCCCTCTCCTCCATCACTCATCTCGTTGAGCTCTCTCATCTCGCCGCTCATGGAAAAATCTGGGACTTCAAGTGGTTTATTGTGTTGAGTTAATAGTTTTGTAACTTTTTTTTTTGTGGATTTGTTGGTGTCTGGTGAATCAGTGGTGATGGAAAAACCAAGCTTGTTCATTTTTGGTGTCTAGTTATGGAAAACTGATTTCCAAACCATCGAATCAATCGGTACCAACTGTCGGATTCTGGCCAGTTCTCTTTCTCCCTATCGGTCGATTTTGGTCTAGAGTTGTACATTTTCTCCTTGTTGGTGCAAAACTGCACTGATATCTTCGATTTTCAACTTTAGCTAGGCCGGCACAATTTTTAATTGTTGAAAAATTGCAGTGAATCAATCAATGTATTGTTAGGAATAACGCTAGCTGTGTTATCATGCATATATTCATAAAGAAGAATCTAAATTAAATTAGAAACATCAACTCGCTAGCATATAATTATATCATGTGGCCGGGGGGCTTCATCATTATTATTTACGAGCCTATAACTCGCGCAATGCGCGGATTGTTGTGTTTGTTGTATATGAGGAAGAGAGACGTAGAGAGAGACTGGGTTTTATAATGGAGAAATTCGAAAAGGTTTATGGGGGGTTTATTTGATAAAACAGTATAAAAGTTGAAATAGTTCTTTTGGGTGGAGGTTTGAATCGGTTTATATATTTATATGTAAGAATATAAATGAAGGTTAAAAGTTACAACATTTCATAATCTTGAAACATTACTTTTAAAATGATTATCGTTCCATAAACATAACATTTCAATTTTAATAGGGTAAAATGTCTATTTTTATGAGTAGAATGCTACTTTGGAGTCATATGACTCTGCATAAAATACAAAACAATATAAATGTTGAATTAGTACTTTTGGATGGAATATTGAATCAGTTTATATCTTTATATGTAATAAAAGAAATGAAACTTAAAAGTTACAATGGTTCATAATGAAACATTATTTTTAAAAAATTTATTGTTTCATAAACATAACACTTCAAATTTAATTGATAGAATGTTACTTTTATAGATAGAATGTCACGTCGATATTATATGACTCCAATTTTATATATAATAATAGATAAGCTGGTGGTTTGGTGACCATCAAATTAATCATGGAGCTAGCTAGCCCATTTATAAACTTGATCGTATTGGATGTGCAACTCTTATCCATAAGAGTTTGTCAATTGAAGGGTGATTTTGTATCTTAGCCCATTTATGTAAAGAGAAATAATAATTATAGTTGTGCGTGCGCAATCATCATGCAATCATTTTTAAAAAATGTGAATAAATACGAGATTCATATGAAAAGAAATTAATTTGTTTGTAATTAATCTCACTTTTTTTTCAAAATAACTGTACGGCGCTTGCGCACTCCACGACTGTATATAGCATTACTCTTATATAAATAATGGTATTTTTAATTATGTGTTATTTAAAATTTGTTTTTGAAGAGCTTTTATATAATGAATTGTTATTATCGTCTACTTCTATAGAGAGGTTTTTTTTTTTCCAATCAGGCGTTACGTACAAAGGGCATACAAGCCCCTTACTAATTTATATATCTACATATATATATTTATATATATCTGTGTGTATGTGTGTAAATATTATTATGCGATTTCAATTATACCTTTTACTTTGTTCTATTGATATGTAATTCATTTATTAAAAAAATTAATTATTTAATTAAAAATATAAAGATAAAATTGTAAAATGAACTTAAAATTTCAATTTTATTTTTCTATTTTCAGAGGTTATTTTATTTTAAATATATAATTTTATTTTTTAAATTAATGATGTGGCATTGGGATAAAATAAACAATACATACATTGCTGTATTACTTTTTTCTTTTTATTTTTATTTATAGAACATTGCTGTATTACTATAACAAATAATATTAGGTACAAATCTGGAATAAATAATTTTCATACAAATCTTTTACAAAAATATAAGTCTCTTTAATAAAGAATATTTGTTTTTATCGCTTCTTTAAGAGAGTTTGTATAAAATTTGTATATTTAAAGCTTTTACGCATCATTTCTCTGTAAATACATATCAATCAAGCTTTCCTTTCAACTTCATTTTCCCCATTTTTCTTTCTTCGCAGAATCTCTCTCTCTCTCTCTCTCTCTCTCTCTCTCTCTCTCTCTCTCTCTCTGTGAACCTTTACTCGGTTATTACTACTACTATCTGCAAGGCTCAAAACCAGCTCGCCTTCAGTACGTTGCACAGACCGCACTAAGCCCGTGGCCGCATCGGTCTTTCCGTTTTTCTTCCTCCATCAAGCCCAAGGTAGATTATTGGATGCGTTGTGTTCGTCTCTACTTGATTTTTTGAGATTTTGGAGGTGATCTTGATTGGATTGTTGATTTTAATCTCTCTGTTTTCCCATTTCTTTCTTTTTCTTTTTCTTTTTGGTGAATTGATGAACTCCGATCGAAATAATTAATCGTTGGTGGGTCTCATTTGTCTGCAATTGAAGCTGTGGAAGTGTACTGGATTTTTGTTGGAGTTGGTTTGTCGGAAAGGCCAAATCCGTTGGTGGTTGGCCACATCTGGCCATTCTTTTTGGAAATACAGTGTGAATCTAAGATATTGTGCCCCTACTTAAATTTTTTAATTTTTTAAATAATTAATGATATTTAAAAAATGCTTAAAAGAAGAAGAAACAAATCATTATGCATATTGGGATGCACTTGCTCCCTATTTTTTTCTTTTACATTTTGTTTTAATATATATATATTTTTTATGATTTATCTTATCTTTTTTTTTTAATTAACTACGTTATGTCTATTCCTTTCTCTTATGAAACATTTATGTAATTTTTTAATTATTTTTAAAAAGAAAAATACTTCATCTATATTGAAGATTTTATAAAAACAATCTATAATAATAAGTGTAATCCTAACATAATTTGATATAATATATCAGATTTTAAAATTCATTTTATTATAAAATATATGCAATGATCATAAAAGTCCCAGCACTTTTAATTTTTCAATAGAGATAATTTTCTTCAAATTAAATTTACACATGTAATCTTTTAATTGGCCGTTGACATGTGAACTTTGAGACAAGTGTTAATTAGTTGTGCTGTTATAAAGGAGTTAACGGGGAATGAATGGAATGATCTAGTTGTTAGTTTCGTTAAATCTAGGGATTCATTTTATATTTAAAAAACAATAAATTTTACTGAAGATTGATCCAATATTATATATTGTTTCTTTCGTACTTATAAAAAAAAAAAAATTGTTTCTTTGGTACATTAATTGCATGCATATAATAATAATAATAATAATAATAATAATAATTACTATGTAGGCCCTACTTGCAAATGGCAGCTAGCGTTGCGTTACCCTTTTATGATTTTGGCAGGCATTTGTTTTATAATTTTGGTACGTATCTAGACTTTTATTTATTGTACAATCGTGACCCTAAAGTGCTAGAGGAGTTACATCAGCCAGCTTTCTAGTGGTAGGCCAAGTTGGAAAGGTGTTTAAGGCAGGCATGTAGATATTATTAATGTACGTACATTTAAACTCCCAATTCAAAAGTTGACAATTGATCGTCGTGCCTAAATCATGCAATTGGTTGTAGTTGACATTTGTTACCCCCAATTAATCCTTACAATTATCTTATTTAATTTAATCGAATTTGATCGATTGATAGGTCAATTTGGATTACCAGACAATGTCGAAGAGCCACTCACATATCATTACTTGCAAAGGTATGCCAAATATTAATCTAAGTAGAATTCCCAAAAGATTGCAACCAATAATACTACTGTATATTTAAATTTAGAAGAATTTTATAGATGATCAGTTATTATTCACCATCCGACATTCCACGCCGTATTTAAATTGTGGCACATGAACAAGTATGAATGAGATATAAAATTGAAGAATATGATCTCTCACTCAAAATATCGCTCTGATCTCTCTCGGATCCTCCCTAGATCTCTTTCACTCCATATTTTCATCATCGGTTCATCGTGGCAGCGGCGGTGTGTTGGGGAGTCGGGGAACCGATGAAGGTGGAAGAGATACAAGTGGAGCCTCCAAAAACATCCGAAGTTCGTGTGAAAGTCCTGTATGCTAGTATGTGCCACACTGACATCTTATTCGGCAAAGGGATTCCAATTGTCAGTATCCCTTCTTTCTTGCTGAGTAATTTGTGTTTTGTATGCTTCCGTCCGGCCTGCATATATATTGTATCCTATAATTTTCCCATTTTCACTACTTATTATAAGTCGAATATATAAACATCCCAATTATATATAGATCGAATAAAAAAACGTCAAAACACTAATATTTTTTCTATGATGCTAGTTGATAATGAAAGCTTTCACATCAACAGTGTATTGAGCATGTTAATAAGCAAACTAGTAAATATATTTTTTTAACTCCTTTTTTAAGAACTTTTTTTTCCTCATTGATAAAAAAATGTTTTCCTCACAAAAACAATTTCACACAAATAAATTTATAAATTAACGTGACTTGATGTGGTATGTTAGATTGTAAAATAGATCTAATATATCATATGAAATTACGACAATTTATAAGTTTACTTTTGTGAAATCTCTTTTTATTTGTAGCACTTTTATAAGAATAAAAGAAATTCCTTTGGGCAAAAGTGTTTGACATTGTTCCTTCTTGTTCTACAGCCCATTTTCCCTCGAGTTTTAGGACATGAAGGTGTTGGGTAAGCTCTCGTTTTAACTTCATTGCCAATAACTACGACAAACAAATTGGATAAACGGCCTTTGATCATCATCTTGCTCTTTCTTCATTTTGTCGAAGTGATAAAAAAAGTCACTACATTTATAAGTGGTCTGAATATTGCATGCAGCGTGATAGAGAGTGTTGGCGAGGAAGTAGCAGATCTCAAAGAAGGAGATCTTGTCATTCCAACCTACATCGGAGAGTGCAAAGACTGTGAGAATTGTCTGTCAGGGAAGACCAACTTGTGCCTCAAATTCCCACTACCCATAAGTGGTCTGATGCGCGATGACACTTCGAGAATGTCTGTAAGAGGCCAGAAACTGTACCACGCATTTACCTGCTCGACATGGTCGGAGTACACGGTTGTTGATGCTAATTATGTTGTCAAGATTGACCCAACCATACCTCTACCACATGCTAGCTTCTTATCATGTGGATTCTCCACTGGATTTGGGGCTGCATGGAAGGCAGCTGGGGTTGAAAAAGGATCTAGTGTTGCTGTTCTCGGTCTTGGCGCTGTTGGATTAGGGGTATGTACTTACATGCATGCATAGCTTTTTGCATACTCAAAGTATCAAGTAATTTCTATAAAGATGATCTAATTTTCATTAATTTCAACGGTCATAATTGAGTTAGGGTGCAATGTGTCAATTTTGATAGTTTGTGGTGCAACATGTAAAACTAGTGATATAATTTAAGGGTGAAAAATGAACTTTTCCCTTTTGTTTTTATAGTTAATTATGAAAAACGATTAACGTACAAATATCTTACAACTTTTTTACAATTCGATATTAAATGAAAATAATTTTTTAACAGAGATTCATTATTAATGAAGTTACATGTTCATAAGAGAGTTGTAGGTATACTTACTATAAGAAAATTGCTTATTTGTGATCAGTTATTTCCAGCAAAAATGATTATTTCTAGTTAAAATGAGTATATTTTTATCGCAAATAGTCATTATCGTTGCAAATAATCAGTCAGAAATGTTAATTTTCTTGTAGTGACTATATATTACTCGTTAATTATCCTTTTGTCCTGACAATACATGAGGAAGAAAGAAAAACCCTTCTCTTTTGTTCTTTGTTCTTTCGAAATTTGATGAAGCGAGCAAGCCGGAAATCATTTTTTCCTTTGTAAATCGCAGGCCATAGAGGGGGCAAGAACACAGGGGGCAACAAAGATAATTGGAATTGACATAAATGGGAGAAAGAAAAGAAAGGGAGAAGCTTTTGGAATGACCGACTTTATAAACCCAGATGAATATGATCATAAATCTGTCTCAGAGTTGGTGAAAGAATTAACAGGGGGAATGGGCGTGGACTATTGCTTTGAGTGCACAGGGGTGGCACCCTTGGCCAATGAAGCCCTCCTTGCCACAAAAATGGTATATATGTCTATTATAAATTCAAGTTTTAAATTTAATAAAAATAAATATTTTTATATATATATAGGTATGTTTTTATATTTTTTATTTTACAACACACGTTTAATTTTTAACCTTTTGTTGATGGTGGTGGTTGGTGAGAAGGGAAAAGGACAAGCAATGGTAATTGGTGCAGGAACTCATGCAAATGTGGAGATCAGTTGCCTTGCCCTCTTGCTAGGTGGGACTTTGAAGGGTACCATTTTTGGAGGTCTCAAAGCCAAAACTGACCTACCTGTTATAGTCGACAAATGCAAAAACAAGGTGAGTTCTTATTAACAAAGAGTTACTAATTAAATACGCATTTAAATAGATTTGTTTTATATATTTATCCAAATATTCAAACATCTTTTAATTGGCAACCGCGTAAAATTCAAGAAATGGCATACAATAATAATAAATAATTCTATATTCATTTAGTTTTCAGTTTGTAAAAACCTAAAATATAGAAAATGAATATTGTTAACACCTAAAAATAGCACATCAGGCCGAAAGGGTAGAAAGTCTTTTTCGGCCCGTTGAGACTATTCAGGTTTTGTCCAGTGTGGTGTGGAGCCTTTGGCAGTAGTACTGTACGGTTGGATGGTATCGATGCTATATACAGGAAAAATAAAAAAGGAGACTCAAATTTATGTGGTACGACATAATGTTTACGTCCACGGGGTGTTTGGTGAGAGGAGGGGCGAGAATCCACTATAATATTCCTGTTTTACAATTTCTTATATTTTCTCATCTTCATTGTACAATGGAGCCTGGGACTCTATCCTAGTGGAAAAATGTTGTCGCTAGTGTCTTTTGTCGTGAATTTGAAGAGGTTGAAGCCGTAGTCTAGCCAAAAAGTCATTTGCCCCAAACACCCTGGGAACGTTGAAGCTTGGCCCCTTTATCCTCTGCCCCTTCCTTTCTTTATGTCACATTTTCACTTTTTCTCCTGACACCTTTCCCCTTCTCAGCCTTTGTCCCTTCCTTTTTCCTTTCTCACTTCTTTCTTGATGAGATCTCCCTTTGGGTTGGGCCTTAAAACACATTATGGGCCTAGGATATTTTATCCCTTCCAGTTGCCCGCGATTCTTACAGTTAATTCGCTCCGCAAGAAGGTTTTGAGAATTTTTAAGATAAAATATACGACAGAGATGCAGAAATCCATAGTAATTCGTAGAAAAATAAACTCAGGGAGCATGGTTCTGGTTGTCCATTTTGCTTCCATCGAGTGATGAAGATTTCCAAGCGCGAGGCTAGGCGAGAGTTGGGCTCAATCGTGTAGCTTGCGAGCGCAGAGCTTGGTTTTAGCAGGAGATAGGCTAGTCCACATAGAGTGTGAGTGCGAAGTTCGACTTTGGCAGGAGATGTATTCGATCGCATAAGGTGTGAGCGTGAAGCTTGGCCTCGACGGGAGATGGGCTTGGCCTCGATTGGAGATGAGCTCGGCTTTGGCCGGAGAGGTACTCGACCGCGTAACATGTGAGCGTGGAGCTCGAATTTTATGTTGCCGAGGGTGGTCAGGCAGTTGAGTGACTTGTCCGCCTACTCGAGCGCCTGGGAGGCCGGGCAGTCCCTAACCTTTCTCGCCTGTTAACTTGTTATGAAAGTGGTGATAAGCCGGGCAACCGAAAGACTAGACTCGTCTCTTTGGCGTGATAGAGGTCGAGCAGTTCGTAAGATTGGGCTCACCTCTTAGACCCTCATAGACGTGAGGGAAGCCGAGCAGTTTGTAAGACTGGACTCACCTCGTTGTCGTGATGGAGGTCGAGCAGTTCATAAGACTGGACTCGCCTTATTGCCATGACGAAAGTCAAGCAGTTTGTAAGACTAGACTAGCCTCGTTGACACTCAAGGGAAGGTAAGTAGTAGGTCCATTCGTCTGCATGAACATTTGTTGTTGTCGAAAAGAGTTATACTCATCCGACATTTTTGTTTTCGATGATGTTGGTGAAATTTTATTTTTTGGTGTGAATACTATTAACGTTTCCATTTTGCCATCAGAGTTAGAGTTTGTATGCAGTAACCTACTCAAAGTGGTCAGGGAGCCCGTCAACCCCCTGGGTCCACCTTAGGCGGTAATTGAGCTCATCAACCTATTCCTGTAGGTAACCCGCACAAGGTGGTTGTAGAGCTCAGAGGCACGTTAACTCCAAAGACTCATTCCCGAAAGTAACCTGCTTGTAGCTGTTATGGCACGAGTGCATACAACCGGCGTTTGCTGGTGGAGATGCCATCCCCGTAGTAACACCGGGCAATGCGTAAGACTAAACCTATACTCCGTCGTGAGAGGGGCCGAGCAGCCTGGAGACTAGACTTACCTATTTAGCCGCGCAAGGGAGGCAAGTAGTCAGGCAATTCGTAAGAACTGGATTCGCCTCATTGACCCTCATAGACGTGAGGGAAGTTGAGCAATTCGTAAGACTAAACTCGCCTTGTTGCCGCGTTGGAGGTCTAGCAGTTCGTAAGACTGGGCTCACCTCGTTGACCGTGCTACAGAAGCCAAGCCTGTTAGCGAAGATAATTTCCAATCACAAGTGTGAGCTTTGCGCACCTGAATCATCTTGTTGGAGTGTAACGAAGGTTTGAGGTGTATCGGCAAGGCAAATGAGAAGTCATGTTTCAGAGATGATGGAAGTCTAGGATGCTTGAATGCATGTTAAGCCAAGAAATCAATTACAATGGAGACATGTTGGGACATTCGAGCTGTGCCCGAGTGGGGCTATGTATATGTGTTTCACGCCAAAGGAACCAATTTTGTTAGTAAAAATGAAATTCACATAAATCTAGAGAGAGACAAACCAAGGCGTTTTAGCTGCCATAGCTGATTTTTGCTTGATTGACGTTACCCGCAACTGGTTGCTGTTTCTTCTCTTTCTCGTTCTTATTTTTTTCAATATTTTTTATTATTGTTATTTTTAGACAGCTTTGCAGTTTTTAGTAGGGCTGTACAAAAACTGACGGGATCGGCCATAGTCGATGTGAACCGGTTGTAGGAGTCTGGAACAGACCGGTCGGCCTTCTGTATAAAATTAAGAAAATCGACACCGATCGGTTCAGTTTCGGTCTGAACCAAACCTAAACCGTCAAATTGGCCGATTATATAGATATATATTTATATAATACGTATATAAAACGATGTTATTTCACTTAAGTAAGTGTAATGACGTCATTTTAAGTGAAACTGCATCGTTTTTATTATGATTTTTATAAAAAAAAATAATAATAATTAGGTGAAATGGCGTCGTGTAACCATCTACGTCGATTTTTGAGAGGGAGACACTTTGATTTACATGGTTCGGCATAATGTCTACGTCCACAGGGTGTTTGGGGGGAGGGAGAATCTACTATAATATATTTGTTTTATAGTCTCTCATACTCTGGTGGAAAAATGTTGTCCCTGGTGTCTTTTGTTGTAAGGTTGAAGAAGTTGAAGCCATAGTTTAGCCAAAAAGTCATCTGCCCCAAGCCCCTGGGAAAGTTGAAGCCC
This sequence comes from Pterocarya stenoptera, assembly GCA_003123785.1. Taxonomy (NCBI): domain Eukaryota; kingdom Viridiplantae; phylum Streptophyta; class Magnoliopsida; order Fagales; family Juglandaceae; genus Pterocarya; species Pterocarya stenoptera. The sequence continues at coordinate 22,701 of QEOT01124009.1, forward strand.
GGACGTCTTTATCCTCTGCCTCTCTTGATTTATGTCACATCTTCACTTATTCTCTTGACATATTTCCCCTTCTCAGCCTTTTGTCCCTTTTTTTTTTTTTTTTTCCTTTCTCACTTCCTTCTTGATGAGAACTCCCCTTGGGTTGGGCCTTGAAAGTCATTATAGGTCTGAGATATTTTATTCCCTCTAAATATGAAATTAAGTTCCTTCATATTTTATCTTTTTCCATTTATTTCAAATATATATAAATATATTTGTTTTTCTATTTAACAAAATGATTGCATTGATAAGTAAAACTCATGTTAAATAGAAAATAGAGAAAATGGAAAATCTTTAGGAGACTCAAAACGTACGGAACATAAAGAAAATAAGGGCTCATTTAGATAGTGAGATGAGATAAGATGGTTTTAGATGAGCTGAATAAAATATTGTTAGAATTTTATTTTTTAATATTATTATTGTTTTGAGATTTGAAAAAGTTAAATTGTTTATTATATTTTATATGAAATTTTAGAAAAATTGTAATACTAAAATGAGATGCGATTGTTTCTCTATCGAAACAAACACTAAGATGCAATAAGATGAGTGCTTGTGCATATATAATAGATTTTTGAAAAATGGTGCTGTACTCTACTGCAGGAAATCCAACTTGATGAACTTTTGAGTCACGAAGTTCCACTGCAAGATATAGATAAAGCACTTGAGCTATTGACAAATCCTGATTGTGTGAAGGTTCTTATCAAGCTTTGATTATCCCATCAACAACAAGATCATCATGCACCAACGAAGACATTATTATTATTAGAGTTGGGATTCATTCAATGAATAATATAAGTGTTGTATTTAAAAGTTAACGGACGAGATATCCTTATTATTTATAGCACTCAATAATCATGTTATTCATTTCTTCTATGTGGGTTTCAATTTTTCTATTGGATGTAAGCTATTGAATTCTTTCTTTCTCCACTCAATTGTCTCATTTGAGTTCCTGCTAGGTCAAATATTCCCTTAAGGAATCGGCTCGAAACTCACTTTATTTGGATCCATGGGCTCAGGGGCCACAATCTATCCAACAGTTGTCAAAATCGCAACCACCAAAATATGTAAGTGTAGAATTCGAATCCAACCGTTATTAATAGGGGTTTAATGAAATAATGGATTGCGAGATAAATTAATAGCCTTCCCGAACGATACTCGATAGCAATACTTATCCTCTAGCACGATACTTGCCCACAATACTTACCCTCCAACAGAGTGTTCACCCACATTGACAAAATATGGACCCTAACAGCCCACATTAAGGACTAAAGGGAGTCAAACCGAGAGACAAGTCTTACCAAACAAGAATAACCGACCCATATAAATAGGGATTGTGGTACATACTAAAAGAGTGATTAAAAAGTACAAAACAAATAGGATACACACTTTGCTATCAATGATTTAGACATCAGAGGTGTCCCTCACCTCACCGAACCACTTTCAATTCTTTTGTTGCAGGTTGCTAAGGATTCTTGCGGGAAATACAAAACACGTCCACAATAATTGGCCTTGTTTGTGGGATCTTTGGAGAATCAACGTGCTTTTCTTATGCATGCAATGACATATTCTCAAGCAACCTACAATCAAGAAGCAATGACAATAAGCGAACAAGCAAAAGTCTGGATAAAGGCAAGGTTCGCAGATTTGGAAGAAAGATTGAGGAGGATGACTCTAGAAATGGAGTCTCCAACTCGAAAATGAAGCTCTGAGGCGAAAAAGTGCAAGTTCCAGAGAAGACTCTGCACCAAGCCATAAAGAAAAGAAGAGGAAAATGCACCACAACCTACGCAACCTCACAGACAAACACGAGGAAATGGCCAAGAGGATAGGCACGGCCTTGCTTGTCGACCACCTATTCAATGGCACAGATTTTCCCTACAACATAGAGATAATGTGGTGCCACTCTCGCCTAAGTTCAAAGTTCTGTAAATCGAACTATACGATAGATCTAAGGATCTCGTCAAACACATGGAGACGTTCAAAACCCACATGACCCTCCAAGATTTCTCTGGGGAAATCATGTGTCAAGCTTTCCTGTAACCCTAAAGGGAGTAGCGAAAGGATGGTTCAGAGCTTTATAGCCGGGTTCCATCGATAGTTTTGAGGAACTGGACAGAAAACTCTTTACTCATTTCATGGCCAGCATACATAAAAGGCGTCCAACTGTGTACCTCCTAACTGTCAAGGAGTGGGAGGATGAAAGTTTAAAGGCGTCAAGGTTCAACCAAGAGTGCATGACAGCGGATGATCAAGATGAAAAACTCATGTTGGTAGCACTTCTAGGAGGCATCTAGCCCAAAAACCCTTTCATGGCGAAACTGGCGAGAAAAATTCCAACAACGTTACAAAAGTTTATGGAAGGTCAAATGACTTCGTCAATGCCGAGGATACTCTCAAGGCCTTGACTAACCCAAGAAGTCTTTGTGGGGGTAAGCAAAGAGTAGTTCAAAAGGAGCAAGCAGCGGGAAAGTTTAGGAGAATGAGTAGAAGGTGAGGAGAGGCCAGTACAATAAAATGAGGGGTGGTGCACACCCTTTAGGAATTAGAATCTGAGGTTAACGCATTTTAGTCTGAATGTGCAGACAGGGAGTGGGGAACAAGCGCAGAATAATGGCAACCATAGGAGAACCTACAGCTACTGCACCTACCACAACATGGAAGGGCACTGAATGAAAGATTGGCACTCCCTAAAAATAGGATAGAGACAATGTGGGGCAATAAGGAGAGAACCTGCCGCTACTGCACCTACCACAACATGGAAGGGCATTGAACAAAAGATTGGCACTCCCTAAAAATAGGATAGAGACAATGTGGGGCAATAAGGAGCAAGAGCTATTGGTCGCCCGACATTCTTCACCTTTGAGACAACCATCCGATAGATGGCAAGAACGGACCCAAAGGTCTCAGAGAAGCGAAAGCCCAAAGCAAAGAAGGACTATACGAGGAAATCCCGAAGGTGCTCCTCTCCACAATCCCAACAGAAACAATGCGCCCCTTGGCGAAATCTGAACAATAGCGAGAGAGTTCATAGGAGGCGGTTTAATATCCTCAAGTAGAAAGGCGCATGCTTAGAAGGCTAGATACAAAGAAGTATTTATCGTGGAAAGACCACTGAAGCAAGCAAAGAACTAGAAGATGATCACCATATCCTTCAGAGACAAAAACTGCGAAGGGGTCCAATACTCACATGTGATGCATTGTCAGTGACATTGCTAGTGGCCAATTACACCACCCAGAGGATCCTAATTGTCAAAGGGAGTTTTGCTTATGTGCTCTTCTAGGACACTTTACAAAGATGGAATTGACCTAAGCCAACCATGCCCGTCGCCCACGCTGCTAAAAAGCTTCTCAAGGGAAATAGTCCAACTTAGAGGTGGCATTGCACTATCCATGTAGGCAGGAATAGGGCCCTGAACAGCTACCACTATGACTGACGTTTTGGTGTTCAAGGTCCTTTCCTTGTACAATGTGATCATCGGGCGCCCGGCCTTAAACAACTCGAAGGAAGTTACTTCCACCTACCATCTGAAGATGAAGTTCCCAATGGAGGAGGGTGTACGAAAGTACGTGGCGAATATGTGTTGATGCAAGAATTCTATGTACAGGTCAAGAATGGGGGAAGAGACGTCCGTGTAACAAAAAGTTCAAGATTCGGTGAAGTGGCACCACCACGACCACCTGAGCTCATTGAACATGGGGTCAAAACACGAAACAAACAAAATTTGAGGTAGGGCAAGGGTGATGAACCCCGTGAGCTTGTAACCTTGGATCCAGATCAACTTGAAGCAATGGCAAGAATCGGAACCATAATGGGGTTTCAAGTTAGGCAGCAATTAAAACGACTCCTAATCAAATACAAGGACATATTTGCTTCGAACCATTAGACATGCTCGGAATCGATAATGAAGTCATCAAACATCGTCTCTATGTAAACCCCTAGGCCAAAAGAATTTGACAAAAATGAAGGAGCTTTAGTACAGAAAACTAAGTAGTAATAACAGAATAAGTGGAATGCCTTATAGTTGCAAGGTTCAGCTGGGAATCTTATTACACAAAATGACTCTCCAACATGGTATTGGTGAAAAAGGCGAACGGTAAATGAAGAATGTACCGTGATTTTACTAACTTAAATAAAGTGTGCCCAAAGAACAGCTTCCCTTGCCAGGTATTAACCTAATAGTAGACTTTACGGCAGGCTATCAAATGCTGCGATTCATGGATGCCTATTCTGGGTATAATTAAATTCAGATGAGCCAAGACAATAAGAAAAAGACTTCCTTTATAGTAGAAAGCAAGCTATATTGCTACCGGGTAGTGCCGTCTGGATTAAAGAATGTCGGGGCCACGTATTAAAGGCTGGTAAACCTTATGTTCAAAATACAAATTGGCTATAATAAGGAAGTCTATGTGGATGATCTACTCGTCAAGAGCAACGATCTTGAGCACCACATAGTAGACCTGCAGGAAGTTTTCTTCGTCCTATGACAATACAAGATAAAGCTCAACCAGACGAAATTTGCCTTTGGCGTGGATTCGGGCAAATTCATACGATCCATGGTCTTAGAAAGAGGAATAGAAGCTAATCTTGAAAAGATTTAGGCAATAATCAACATGAAGCCTCCAAAGAATATAAACGAAGTGCAAACGTTGACCAGCTAGATAGCAACACCCAACAGATTTGTGTCCAAATCAAAGGGTAAGTGCTTGCCTTTCTTCAGAGTGTTGCGGAAGGCCCAGGCCTAGAATGATGAATGCGACTAGGCATTTGGGAAATTGAAGGAGTACCTGTCGTAAAATTTTAATTATACTTGTAAGTGCATGATACCGAAGTATTGTTTAACAAGAAGGAGGTCAAACCTACAAAAACTTATAAAAACGTAGGAAGCTAATCAAATATAAACCAAATAAATTATAATCTAATTTAAAAATATGAGTTCTAAAATAAAATAAAATAACTAAGAACTAAACAATTCATTAATCAATGCAAGAAATAATTAATTTAATAATCTAATCACAATAAAAAGAACTAAAATAAATTCTAAAGATGCAAATTAATATGATTAACTCTTAACGAAGGATGAAATAAGATTATTTTTCTTCTTTTTAGTCCGTACGAGCCCTGCGATGCTACGTCCTTCTTTTCTTTTCTCTCGGTCTCATTATATCCCTCCTTGTGTTTTGTGCCATTCTTATAGGCCTAGATGTTGGTTTATTTATGGAAGTTGGAAACCCTCAATTCAGTCGCGTACACGTCCGCTCTTCCCTTTTCTTTTCTTCACTTTAGCTTCAGTTTTGGCTCTTATTTCCTATGTTCCGTATAACCTGCAACATCTGCCGTTTTGCATCTCTTTTTCTTTTGGGAGAGGCTATGAGCCGGACATGTGAATAGAAGGCATTTACACCCTCCAATAATACATTAACACTTTTGCATTTCAAGAGAAATAAAAGTAGAATTGCCCCCATGTAAATAGAGCCCATACAAATCTTCCACCCTTGTCGTCCTCTCTCTCTCCCCTCTCTCCCTCTCGCCAACAATGAAAGTCTGCTCTCTCTCTCTCTCCTCAAGCTGGTCGAAGCCCACTTTCTCTCACCCCTCAATCTCTCTCCATGCAAGCCATTGCCCATCACTTTCACTTAGCCTTCAGTTTAGTGGTATCTTGACCTCAGTAAGTTGCTCAAGCGCCCCACCTTGCAGAGCATTCGGTACCTAACGACTATCCAAGTTATCAAGATCCAACTCACCATCCAGAAAAAATAACTAGAGGCAAAGAAACCTATCTGTCCACCCAGTCTAGTAGGTATGAGCTCTAACATTTTTGCTTAGTTTTCATAATCAAGTATTAAAATTCTCATTTGAGTACGTAGAATTGAAAAAAAAAATGAGGAACAATAACAAAGAGAGGGACTGAGGAGTGAGAGAAAGTGAGCTTTGGCCGGCCGCTTGAGAGGAGAGAGAGAGAGAGAGCAGACATTTGGCGTTGGCAAGAGAGGGAGAGAGGGAAGAAAGAGAGAGAACGATGGGGTCACCATTTTTGGCCCATTGGGGTTGGCCCATGGGGGATTGTTTGGGCGATACAGTAGTTCAATTTTTCTCTTCTTGGAATGCAAACGTGTCAACATATTATTAGTGGGTGTAAATCTCCTCAATTCACCATCTCTTGTTTGAAGTTAAACTCTTTTCAACTTTTTTTTTCATCTCTTCCTTTTACATTAATGTGCCATTTGAATTGTGAGTTGAAATGAGATTAATTGAGATGAAAGTTGAATAAAATATTACTAAAATATTATTTTTTAATATTATTAGTATTTTGAGATTTGAAAAAATCGAACTGTTTATTCTATTTTGTATGAAAATTTAAAAAAATTGTAATGATGAGATGAGATGAGTTGAGATCACTTCTCAATCCAAATAGGGCAAGTCCAAAGCTTATTTTTTTTACTACTCCTACAAGAAAAATAAATATCTAAACACTAATAAAAATACAAAAATTAACACTACATAGTTGTGATAATTTTTTATTTTATTTTATTTATTAAAATTATGCATAATTTGATTATTATCACACTTCCCAACCAGTGTATTGCTAGCCTTGGGATTCTGATGGACCCAATAATAGATGAGCCGCAGAGAAGCTTTCTCTCGGTCGGGAAGTGTCACGATCCTCGAGAACCAATGGTTACTAAAACTATGGAATGCCCAAAGGTTACTGAAATGACACACACAAAAATATATAAAAGAAAAATGAACGGAAAATAGAATATGAAGTTCCCGTCACACCTATGGAACAAGAATTTACGAGGTAACTTCTAGGTCAAATATTCCTAAATATTCCATTAAGGGAATCAGACCGAATCTCACTTTATTAGGGCCCATGGGCTTAGAGGCCACAAGCCCATCTAGTAGCTTCCAAAATCGCAATAGTCAACACATGTAAGTGTGGAACTCGAACCCAACTGTCATTAATAAGGGTTTAATAACATAACGGATAGAGAAAAATTAATGGCCTTCCAGCATGATACTCCCTCCAGTACGATACTCGCCCAATATTCTCCCTCCAGCACAATGCTAGCCCACACAGGCGAAATCAAGGCCCTATAACAGCCCGCATTCTATTAAGGACTAAAGGGAGTCAAACCAAAACAAAAGTTTTATCAAACAAGAACAACCGACCCATATAAGTAGGGATTGATGTACATACCGAAAATGTGACTAAAAAATATAAAACAAATAGGATACATACTTTGCTACAACTGACTTAGCCATCGGAAGTGTCCCTCACCACACCGAGCCACTTTCAATTCTCTAGTTGCAAGTTGTTAAGGATTCTTGCAGGAAATATGAAGCACGTTTATAACAAGTTTAGTTCTTATTGCAACTAGATTTATAAGATGGGAGGTATATGTCCCATACGACCAATTCGTCTTGGAATCGGACCCAAACCAATTATTAATTAGAGATTGGGTATTTCTCATAGAGGAATGTTTTAGCTACAAAAAGATCACACAAACGTAAATTTACAAATTGACGTGGTATGTTAGATTGTAAAACTATTTTTATTGTAAAGTAGATCTCACGTATCATATGAAACCATATCAGTTTTTTAATTTACTTTTGTGGAATCTCTTTATAGATGTAGCACTTCTCTTTCTCACATGTTCTATATCCATAGGGCAATATGTCCTTTTTGTAGTTAGTTGGTTCGTTAAGCTAATTTATAAGTTACTTTGTCGATCTTCAATTAGTTAGTTTGCTAATTTATAAGCTAAAATTACTGATGTAATCTTCAGCAAGCTTATTTTCAATACTACATGTAATAATAAGAAACGTTACCTATCTAGAATCAACCAAGAAAGTAGATAGCTAATAAAGTCTCTTTGATTGAGTATTGTTCTTTGTTTTCTTGGTTGTTATTAGTTAAATTGAACAACTCACATATTATGGTTCCGTTGATCACTTTTACTTGAACTCAACACGATCCGTTTATTTATTTAGATCGAATTCGACTTGAATAAATAAACGAGTCGTGCTCGACCCTATTTGTTTAAATATTTATAAAATATTAAAAGTCTTACTATTGGATAACAAGATAGAGATTATACAAAAGAATTTTAAAAAACAATTATATTAATTAAAAGTGTTATATTTTTCAATTTAGAACTTAATTTCTACTGAAAAAATGTTGTCATGAATCAAATGGCTGGTCACAACTTGACCCGTGATCCCAATGATTTAAATAAATTTTTTTTTTTGGCTAATTGGGTTACTCGGGTCAATCTGTGAACCTGTGGATTGACTTGATATGACTCGATTATGAATTGCGTCAATTATGATCACCCATCATTTTGCCCAAATCCGATTATGCATAACTCTAATCTTATTATTACCTGGCCGGATTTGTGAGTCGTGTAAAAACCTAATAGCCCTAAAGTGGTGGGTATCAAAAATCCGATCACATATTACCATTATCATCACGGTGATCATATAAATAAGTTCAAGTTAATTTTGTCTCTCTTTGCGCATCACTTGTAGGCGTCGGAAGGAAAACTAATATGATGTAAATAGATTGAGAAACTCTCAACACATTCGACTCAAGATCAACTCAAATTCTTATTCGAGTTTCAAGTAAAATAGAGATATACATGGTTCTATAAAACTTATTGAACATTTAATGCTCTATGTTAAAAAACATATTGACAACAATAAGTGTTATTGGACTCTTTTCAAATATCTATCTCTCCTTAAAATCCACCTTCAAATTCGTGTTCAAACTTGAAGGCCGGATAATTTTCCCTTAAAAAGATTATAGATACTCCATATATAGAACTACATGATGATGCTCCAGAAATTGGAAAAAGAAGAAAAAACTAATAAAATATGAGCCTTATTCAAATAGTAATAAGCGTACAATATTTCTCAACAAGGTCAGCATGCATGCATGCTTTTTACATATACCCAAGAAAAAGAAGGTACAAAAGTTTGAGTGAGAGAGAGAGAGAGAGAGAGAGAGAGAGAGAGAGAGAGAGAGAGAGAGAGAGGGGTGGAGTTCAAGGATGGCTCTACAGCCACCGCTCTAAGCGGGAGTTGGGTGCTACCGATAGTGTAATTGTTGTATTTTTTTACTAGGAGTTCAATGAGCCAAAATAAGCCTATTAATTACAAATTCGTACGGTTTCTTGGCTGCCTGGTGATCCACAGCAATACCAACGAGGACAGCGACAACAACAAAGAGGGAGAGTGCGATGATGATTAGATTCCCAAACCATTGAAGGGATTCCTGATCTGTATCTTCATCCCCATATTCCATTAATAATTAGGAGTTTGTAATTAAGGAATTGATGTAGGAAGATGATGAGTAGACAAATGGAACTCTTCTGCTTATTCTGAAAGCTAGCTCCTTCTTTTTCCCTCCTCTTTTATGCATGCATGCATACAGTAACTCGGATCCTATTTAACTATATATAGCCATTTTCAGAAAATTAAAAGCTGTCACTTAACAGCCATTTACATGCTTCATAACTGAAGCCATAATTACTGACCTTTGAACTAAAACAAATCATGTAGTATTTCGTTATTTTTGTTTTATGCAATCGCATCATTTTAAGTAAAATTTTCAAGCAATTTATACACCCTCAAGTAAATTTGTTATTAATGTAGGTTGTTAATTACATCCACTCGCGTCATTACCTACTTAATTAAATCACCGGGTATGTGATATATTGTATCATTAGATGAGCTCAAGTTTATTATTGAGCTACATTTTATATTTAAGAATAACTCATAATTTATTATTAGAGCATGTTCAAGTACAATTTAATTTTGATAAAAAAATATTTTTTATATTATATATTATAATTTTCTCTAAAAATTTTAACATATAAACTATGAGTGTTTTTTAATATTTTTATATAATTTGTATACATCTATCAATGACAATATTCGTAAAAATACAAGTCGCATGCACTCATGTATTAAAAACACAATTTTCTTTAATATTTTTAATTATTTAAAATATTTCATTATAAAGTTAAGAATAATGCTATAAAAAAAATATGGAAATTATTCTTATTTATGCAAACTTATATAAACCAATTCAAATTCGATTTGTATCACTTAATAGTGTACATAATCGTAGCCTTATTCATTTTCCACCCTAGATAATACACCCTAAATGATAGTAAGAAATGATATTTACAGTCCAAAATGTAAAAGTCACACTACTCTCTTTGAAAAAAGTGATTAAATCCGAAACCCAAATAAAAAAATATATATATGTTTTGAGTAGACATACTTTTTTTCAAAGGAGTGAATGAGTTGTAAGCCTTAAGAATGTATCTAGCATTACTTTAACACCTCGTGTTAGTGCTGCAGCTTAATTTATAATATTAGGAAGAAAAAGAATATTGCAAAACTAGAAGATATTTGGGTATCACCCAATTTTCAATGCGACAGAACCTCATAGATAAATACAGGCTTCATGGTTATAAAAAAATAAAAAATAAACAAATAAATGCAGGCTTCATAGATACTATCGATAGGATCACATCAATTCTAGAAGTTAGCCAAAAGACAAAGATCAAATAAATAAATGCGATGCCATGAAACAGAGAATACGAAGAAGCTATAACCCAAAACATCTCGAGGTTAAAGCTATCATCCAAAACAAACCGATCGTGCATTTTTTTTTTTTGCCATCGCCAAATGCTCTTAAATACTAATCCAAAAGAGAAACAAAAATTAGATATTAAAAGCCATCAAATGACCTTTATTCAGAAAAAAGTGGGGCAAGACCTCAGAATTACATATCCAACTTCAAATGTATATGCGAAGGTTAAAGATTCGAAGATCATATTTTGGTAAATGGGGACAAATCTCACATGGTAGCTTCAACTTCAGGATCACTTTCAACTGGCACTGTAGGCACATTATTGGTACCCCTTAAACGTGAGGATACGTTGTCAATGGCTGAATTGAGTTGGCTTATCTTTGCATTCAAGGTCTGCCGAGTCTGCTGCTTTCCCGGAAAAGAAACAAAATCGGAGTATTAAAACTATTCAATTAGCAGAAAACATTGCACAAGTGATCGATAACAAGAATTACCTCCAAACCTTCGTCATAAACGAAACAGAATATTAAAACTATTCAATTAGCAGGAAACACTGCCACTGGGGGTCATTAATAAGTAATTACCTCCAAACCGTCATCATAATACATTGGGCGCCTGGCCTTCCGGAAACCATATTCATCTTCATTCAGAAGGGATCTTCTGATCTGCACAACAAAAAGAGCAAACCAGGATCCAAACTTAAACAGTAAACCAAAACCCTGAGGCGTTTGACAAACCAAACAAATTTTAAGCCCAAAGGAAAAGGTGTCATGATTGCCTCCCCAAGCAATGGATAATGCACAGATGATCCATTTTGCTTTGAAGATTTAAATGAATAATTATTTGGGGACAAAGTTATTTGGAGTACAGGGATTAAACGAGCCATATGTATGCATGGAAATAAAAGAGGAAAACTGCTACTTGTACAATAATATTTTCTCCATGCAGGGCTGGGGCCATCTTGGATTAAGTGCAAACATAATAATCAAACTTGTGACCATGAGATAAGAGAAAATTTTGAGTAGCCTGGATTTGCATGTATCTATAGCCATAGCATTGAAATAAATAGATTTCTCATGGCCAAGAAAAATACATCGACTTCTCACAGGAAATAATAAATCGCATAGAAAGAGAATTGTACAGCAAAAAACTAATAGTAGCATGCAAAACAATGTGCTTTGTACAGTTAGAAAGTAATAAAGATGCTCTAAACAATTCAGACGTCCCTGAGCAGCTGGATAACAGCTAAAAAACAAGACTTAACATCTCTGCGCTTCATTTTGGACATGCAAGCCTCTACTAAATTGCTATGAGCTGCTATTGGTAGTCTGCTTAGTAATGCACCGAACTCATAAGCCCCTTCATATTAATTCACAGTGGGTTAACTATTGCATGTGCTTGATATTCATCAATAGAATTATCAAACATATAGTTTATAAATTTCCATAAACCAAAAGTAGGATATCCATTTACCTGGGGAGCAAAAACATAAGCTAAAGTTCCAAACACGGCACCACCCAGAAGAAAACCAGCAAGAAAATCACCAGCTCCACTTCTGCTACCGCTGCTGCATATAGTTGAGAGAACATAAAAAGAAGGCCAATAAAGTTACATAACCATCAGCACAGTCAAATGATGAAGTGCTGCTTTTAAAAAAAAAAGGGGGCATAGCATAAGGCCACAGTGAGTAAAATTATCAAATTATAAGTTTCAATGAAACTCTGTACCACCAAACATAAATGTTTGGTGGTACAGAGTCTTAAAACCCACCTTACACCAAAAATTCTTGGGTTAATTGACCTTTAAGATTTTGACTTGCATTCAATACGAATCAATCTAGAGAAATCTATATCTGTGAGATACCAAAGTACAAACAAGGATTTGCTGACAAGTATATGAATGTGCAGTGATTATAGGACACTTAAACAATCCTAGAGTTCCTTCTTTCTTGATTTTTCTTAATAAGCAAAAGCTATGAGGCAAGGTAAAGATGTTAACTACAAGCAGAGTCATAAAAGTGAAGCAAGTGCAGGCTTAGAGTAGATATTAGAAGCATGTTTGATGCTGAGAAACAGGAACAACCAAGTTTTCTAAGAGTCTCCCTTGTTCCTTTGGTTAACCCTCAATAGCTTCCTACGCTGCTTGGTAAAAATATACTCTACAACTTATTACACAATGTACATATAAACACTCTACAAGACTAGCCTTATCCACACATGGAGAGGAGAACATATAAAAGCTTTATAATATTGTTTTAGGGCACCAGAATGAACCCCATTCTTAGCACAAGCTTTAAATACTTCGGTTAAAATCTTTCATTACATGCTACCATCTCCACCATACATGCTACTATCTCCACCATCAGATGGGGAAAAAGAGCCAATCTGCTAATAAATATAATTACTAGAACATGTGCTTTCTTTGTGTCATATCAATTGTGTCCAAAAAAAAAAACAACTTTTATCAGCTGTGGAAATAAAAGAAACAAAATTCCATAGAAGTCGAAATATGAAGAAATAGGTATGCCTAAACTTTTTAGTCTAAGGATAAAGAAAGGATCTGATTGATAGAATAGACATGGTAAATACCACTGGTGAGGTTCTGGGTTTGGAAAATAAGAACAGTTTAGTTATTTCACAATATAAGATAAAAATAAGGGATTAACTTTGGTAACAAAGTCGATCCCCCCAGGAATTGTGCAGCAAAGTTGAATCAAATCCCAGATAAGTAAGCAGTTTCGGAAAGGAACTCTATCAGTTCCATAAATCTATTGAATCTTTGAAAAATATTTCTTTTGTGAGTTCTTAGCTTTATTTCATTGAGCTATTCAATCAAATATCAAGCAGCTTTAGCGCTTTGTTTCTGCTTCCCTTTTCCCCAGGGTAATTGCTTAAAGTGGCACTACATGGATACGCCTTTTTTTCCTAGTTCATTTCTCTGCAAACAGATCTGATTCATTGCCTCTATATCTTTCAATTAAAGATATACTATAAATGATTAAAATCACATGGTATCAAAGCAAAGGCCCTAGGTTTGAACCATGACTCTATACACTATTCTCTTTAATTAAATATTCTATGTGTTGGGCTCACCTATTGAGGGAGAGTCTAGCCCACGCGTGAGGGGGAGTGTTAAGGATATAATATAAAAAATTAAATCTGCATTTTCCCATTAACTTAAACTTTTGGGATAAGGGATGATTTCACATCCCCAACATCAATCTTAGCTGTCCCTTGTATGAGACTAAGCTCTCAAATATCCTAATAGAACCAACGAGAAAAGGAAACTTTCTAATGAACACATAATTATTAATATAGCTTCACTACAACTGGCAAGATAACTTTGAATTAACTCGAACTTAAAGCCAACCAAAATTATGTAAATAACGATTTTTACAAGCCGGTGAGTACGTAGCTGCCGTATACAGACATAAAAATCAAAGTTACATAGACTAAAGTCCAGAAAAAAGATATACTTGTATTCAGCACGAACAGATAGCCTGCGAGAAATTCCTGCCCGGTTCGATTTCTTCTGTATTATCAGTTTCGGAGTTTTTCCAAATGAATTTGGTTTTGTTGACCAGAGCTCACGCGAATGAAGTTGCGATCCACCTATAAGAAATAAAAGCAATAATTTGCAAAAGACTTATGTAGAGAAAACCCACAACGAAACAATCTCAAAGCTCTTACCAAAACAGCATAAAACCAACAATCATTTGGCATCTTTGACAGTAACACGTTATTGAGCATTCAAAAGGGAGAAACAAGAAAGAAACCCAATATCCTGCAGGGTTCCATGCATAGAACCCAATATTCTTTTTTGGAAAATAATAATACATCACAGAGGAATAACAATTTTGGAATCAAAAGATTCGGAACACAATGAATTTAACCCACAATTGAAAACAATACTGTAAAGTCATGCAGAAGTGTAGTCGGTGTTCTTTTATTTTCGTTTTCCTGAACCTCCTCCTCTTTTCCTTGTTTTTCTCCGACAGTTATTTGTCAAATGGATAATGAAACCCTGAAAAATTTACCTGAGATAGACACAGGAACGAAGCAGGTCGCCATGAGAGACAATGAGATCCACAGAGAGAGAACGTATATCCACAAATAGCCCTACGCTTTGAAAGAAAGATGCAAATACAAAGCTTTGATAGAGGCGGGTGCATTTCGGAGTGTTTTTTCACGTTAACTATTATTATTATTATTATTATTATTATTATTATTATTTTATTTTCTACGAGAACGTAAAATTATCTCGTTTATTTTTACAGTTAAATTTAAATGAATTAAAATTAAAATTAAAAATTAAAAATTAAATAAAATATTATTAAAATATATTTTTTTAATATTATTTTTATTTAAAATTAAAAAAATATTTTTTTAATTTATATAAAAATTTAAAAAAATTATAATAATTAGACAAAATAAAGTAAAAATTTTTATGAAATAAACGAAGTTGAGAATTTTTAACGAAAAAGTCACTGTAATTATTTAAAATAAGAGAGGTATATTATAATTAAAAATTTTTTTATAAAAATACGTGCATCGATAGGTCTTTTCAATCATAACTGTCTCATTATATTATTATTTGTTTCAAATGAGAATATAAAATTAAAAGATTTTTTTAACGAAAGAGTCACTCACTAGTTATTTAAAATAATGATGGTGGTTGAGACCATTGCACCATTGTCATTTTGTTTTTAATGTTGTAAGTAGTGTAACAAAACGTTCGTTGTAGCAAACTCAACCGCCTCTTCCTCTTATACATTTATTATTTATAATGCAATTCTAATTAGGGGGAGAAAACAAGAAAGGGCCTCTAGCTATTTATATTATAAAATTGCTACAGACACAAAGGGATTATATAAAATAAACTCACAAATTGAAGTGACTTCATAGAATCCGTTAGATTTACTTTATAATAAAAATAATTTTATAATCTGATGTACCACATCAAACCATAATAATTTATAATCTTATTTTTATGTAATTCTTTTGTGACTAAAATATTTTTTATTATTTTATACTTGTGCACAACTCCCTCTTTGGCATTATGTTTGGAGCTTCTCTCTTTCTATATATGCCATATCCGTATTTCAGAAGGCTACTTTCGGCAGAAAAGCATGGATTTTGCATTTTAGAAACCACATTCACTTCCTCCGAAGCTAAGCCCCAAAGTCTTCATGCCTTTGATTTTTCTGCCTCAAATAATTGCAAACAGTTTAGAGTAGACTTCTTTGTCACGGACAACAATGACAACAACCAGAAAGATGAAAGAAAATTGTCTTTTTTTTATTATTTTAAAAGGATATATTTATCTTAATTAAGTGTGCAATGAACCGATCATTTGATTTTCTTTTTTTTTTTTTTTACATATTTTTTAAATATCTTTAAATATTTTTTTAAATATATATAAATTCACTTATAATCACTTATTTAACTATTAAGAAAAAAAAATTAACTCTTTACTGCACCTTTTTTATTTATTAATGATGAGTTAAGGCCTAGGACTCATGTAATGCATTTTCTCATCATGCAAATGAGGTAAATCACTTACTGAATCCAAAGGTTCAAAGCTTAGACCCCAAGAACTTGTTAGCACCCAACAGTTCGAAGCTTAGATCTAGTTGAGCCAACTCCAAGCGTTCAACCTTTTTATTTTCAATTTCAACCCTTACATGCAAAAATTTTCGGTAAAGAATTTCGGTAGACTTGTTCTGTGGGCATAGTGTTTTCCTAGGTTAAAATGACATAATGAGAAAGGATTAGGAATGACAAGAAAACAACCTTTCGATGAACACGTTGGTTTGCAAAGTCCTACTGACATTTCGATAAGTCTGCCTGCTATCATTCTCTTTATATACAGATAGTCGTAGGTATGCACTCAAAAGAAAAACAGACAAGAAATTAACCAAAATGAAAAAAAAAAAAA